>CABHPP010147709.1:0-30000 GCA_902168425.1 Peromyscus attwateri | reverse complement strand
AAGTCAATAGAGAGTCTCCCCACAACACAGTGCTAATGAGGGTCAGAGCCTCAGCCTGTATTCCCATCTGTATGACTGAAAAGTTCATGGTTTTTTCCACAGTGTTGTGTTGCCTCCCTCAAAGGAAGAGTTTGAGAATGCTTTCGGAGCCCATAACCAAGTGAGAAGACCCACCCGAGGTGTAGCTCATCACCGAATGAACTCTCACCAGCACTGCTAGTGACAGAAAGCGACAAATACTTTGGATTCACCTGCAACCTTCTCCCTAAATTTTTTTCCAATTAAAACAGAACTAAATCATTTTCCCCTTCTCTTTACTCCCACCAAACCCTGTCATGCCCTCCTTGCTCCTTTTCAAAGCCATGGCCTCGTTTCTTTAATTGTTATTGTTACACACATGTGTACACATATATGCATAAATATATAAATGCAAACTGCTTGGTCCAGTTTGGTGTTACCTGTTTGTACATGGTTTCAGGGCTGACCACTTGGTAACCAATTAGGGAACTCATCCCTAGGGAAGACTGTTTCTCCTGTTCTCAGCATTCCTTAGTTGTCTGTATTTACTGGGAAAGTTACCCCTGATTCCCAAGAAGCATTTTAGGATACAGCCTATAAGCTTAGAAGCGCCTCTCTTTTTTCAGAACCCAAGGAGGAATTTAAGTTAAATACTACCCAAGGGGCTGGGGAGATGACTCAGTAAGTAAGGTGTCTGCTGGCCAAGCATAAAGACCTGACTTCAGACCCCAGCACCCAGGTAAAAAGTTAGTGTAGTGGCCCATGTCTGTAACCCAGTGCCAGGTGTCTCAGTTAGGGTTTTTATTGCTGTGAAGAGACATCATGACCATGGCAACTCTTATAAATGAAAACACTTAATTGGGGTGGCTGGCTTATAGTTTCAGAGGTTCAGTCCATATCATCATGATGGGGAGCATGGCAGCATCCGGGCAGGTGTGGTGCTGGAGAAGTGGCTGCGAGTTGTACATCTTTTAGGCAACAGGAAGTGAACTGTGACACTGATAACTAAGCTTAAACAAAAGAGACCTCAAAGCCTGTGCCTACAGTGACACACTTCCTTCAGCAAGGCCACACCTACTCCAACAAAGCCACGCCTCCTAATAGTGCCACTCCCTGTGAGATTATGGGGGCCAATTACCATCAAACCACCACACCAGGGAAAGCAGAGACATGGGCATCCTTGGGGCTCATTGGCAGGGTAGTACAGCAAATCAATGAACTCCAGGTTCAGTGAGAGACCCTGTCTCAAAATGCAAGGTACGGGAAGACATCCGATACTGACCTCTGGCCTCCAGATGCACACACATGCATGTACAACCACACACATCCACATGAGCACATACATAACACACACACACACAGAAACAGACAGACAGACAGACAGACAGACAGACAGACAGAGACAGAGACAGACCAAATACAGCAAACACTGTGAGGAAAGATGGAAAAACAAGTGAAAACAGAGACGAAGTGGGGAGGAGGCAGCTGAGCAAGCTTGGAAGAGGAATGTGAGAGGATGAATGCTAAGCCCGCAGGGCTAAGAGAAGAAGTCGGGACAGGACTAATTATAAGAAGAGAAGCACAAAAATAAGCAGGATGGGGTAGATTCTGGAAATAAAGAAAAGTGTTACAGAGAGCAAAAGGAAAATAGGATGGGAAACATCACTGAAAAGAGAAAGACAAAAGCAATTAGGGGGTGAGCTGAATGCCAGAAAAGGAGGCGGGCAAGGCCTTCCAGGCATTTCACAACTTAGCTCTATGTCCTTCCATGTGGGGTTTCCCTCCCTTTCCTGACATTAACAGGATCAGCAACTTTGAGTGATGCATTTTGCAATAGCAGCGTGATAAATTGAAAGCATCAGTGAGCAAACAGACCCTCACAATGAAAATTAAGCTCCGAGGAATGCAAATTATACTCACACATGACATAATGCTTCAAAATGGGGCACACGACATGGAAACAGGGCCACATTCTGAAATCATTTTCATTCCAAAGGGAGCTCCCCCACCACAGGCTCTGCTACAGAGTGTGTTTCTGCCGTCCTCCATCCAGCAGGCTGTAGATTGGAATTTGCTCCATCTTTGCTACTGAGCCATCAGGGAGAACTCTACGTAAGCGTCCCTGAGTGCAGACAGACCCCTGCCAGCGTGCTCAACCACGTTATACCTGGGTCACTGCATCCGCAGCAGCGAGCATCCACACGCTGTTCCAAAAGGCTCTCCTCCCTCTGATTCAGGGAGTTTATAAATCACACCCACAGTGGCCAGACCCTTACTATGCCGATAGTTGAAATAGCTTCTTCCACACTTATTCCTCTCCTTTTTGAAGATAAACATTTCTTTCTTCAAAGGTAGAAGTTGAGAACCACAAAGCCATGGCTGGAGGTGTGGCTCAGTGAGAGACATTTACTGAGGGTACCTAAAGCCCAGGTCCAACCAACAGTACCATAAAAACAAACAAAGTTCATGTGCGTGTGTGTGTGTGTGTGTGTGTGTGTGTGTATGTCTGTGTGTCTGTGTCTGTGTGTCTGTGTGTGTCTGTATCTGTGTCTGTGTCTGTGTATGTGTGTCTAAGAGAAATTTAGCCAATATATTAGTCCCTCAAATGGGGATAAATTTAAAAACAGAAAGAAAACAAACAAACAAACAAACAAAAAAGTAGGCCTGAGGCTAAAGCTTAAGGTAAGCACTTGTCTAGCTTGCTTGGGTACAGGGTTGGATTCCCAACATGGAAAAAGAAGGGGTGGGTACTGGGGATGGGAACAGAAGGAAAAAAAGAAGGGAGGGAGGGAGGCAATCAGGAAAGTTATCCTACAGCTCTTGTTTTTAAGAGAAGTGTTTTATTAAAGGATTTTATTAAACCCAGAAGTATTTTATTAAAGGATTCAGGCTAAATATTTAACAAGTGGCAGCTTCTAACAAGGCCCTGTGACCTGAACTACACAAGATTCTAATAAAAACATCAGCCATGTGCTAGATAATCTACTGAAGTAAAAATCAACTCTATGGACAGGCAGTGCCATGAGCAAAATCCCAGCAAGCACAACTTGCCCATGTGGCCATTACTTGCCATCACTGAGAACTGCAGCCTCCCCATGTCACTGGCTGTCTAAGCTACAATCCACAGAGCCCTTGGTCCTCGTTCCCAGGCCTGCTCCTCCTTGGCTGTCAATCAACATTGCAGCCTTCCCCATCTCCACAATGGACCCAGCCTTTCTCCTACCTGCACAGCTACGTGCTTCCTGCATGGATACCCTGGCAGAGATTACGGACTCCATTCCTAGCCAAAGTCCATGGAGGAACAGCCACTGGCCTCCAACCAAGACCAGCTGAGCTTTGATCCCAAGTTCTCCACTCCCTCACTCACGGGGCAGCACTGGGCAGTTTACTGAACCTCCCAGAGCTCTGCTGTTCTCTTCATTGCCATGAAGGTGTTGGAACTTCCTAAAATACATGAGAAGGCATTTCCCAAAGCCTAAAGTGATATTTACTTATTCAGAAGAGATCATTTTCAGAGCTATGCCATGGTCAGAAGTGGCCTGATTTTATAAATTATATCATACAGGGAAAGTGACTGGCCTAAGCCAGGTGATGGTGGCACATGCCTTTAATCCAGCACTCAGGAGGTAGAGGAAGGCAGATCTATGTGAGTTCGAGGCCAGCAGAGCAAGTTCCAGGACAGGATCCAAAGCTGCACAGAGAAACCCTGTCTCAAAAAAAAGAAACAGGAAGTGACTGGCCTATAAAAGTCAGGAATTGCAGACCCAGCCCTGGCTCTGCTAGATAACACTAACCAAGTCACTCAGCCTCCGTGATCCACTGCACAGCCTAGTGGTTTTACTAACTTGAAGGTCCCTGAAGAGCCTTCAAGAACTAGTAAACTTGGTTTATAGCAACTTTTCTCGTACACTTAAGTTAAAAAAAAAAAAAGCATTTAAGAGCAAGCCTGGGAATAGACTAGCAATATAGCATTGTTTATACAGAAATAAGTTCTGAGTTCTAGCAATTAACTTACATATAGACTTTTGGGTGAAAATCAATTCTCAGTTTGGAGACCGTTTGGACCACAATGGTAGATTTCCATAGAACATCAAAAAAATCAAAAAATAATACTGCAATGAATACTACTGTATGTGCGTCTTTGTACATGTCTGGGTGTGTTGGTAGAATTAACTCGGAGAGCTGCTGAGTCAAAGGAACGCATTCCTATGTACATTGTCAAATTGTTCCCACATCTCTGTGTGATTGAGGCTTCCTCCAGCAGTGAGTGAGCGCTGTCATTTCCCGTCACACACAGCACATGGCCTGCCATCAAATCTGTCCATCTCACCCATCTGCCACTCTTAAGTTGTCTTATTTCAATCTGCTTATTTTAATTCTATATTATAGAATATACACAGTGAGCCGGGCGGTGGTGGCGCACGCCTTTAATCCCAGCACTCGGGAGGCAGAGGCAGGTGGATCTCTGTGAGTTCGAGGCCAGCCTGGGCTACAGAGTGAGTTCCAGGAAAGGCGCAAAGCTACACAGAGAAACCCTGTCTCGAAAAAACCAAAAAAAAAAAAAAAGAATATACACAGTGAAGTTTATACTGTGTATGTTCTATAAGGTAAAGTAGAACATGGGGGGTATCATTATAATAAGATGCCGTTCTTATTGTAGTGATTAAATTTCCACATTCTAGATATTAAATTAATGAATAAAAAAAACTTTAAGTGTCTATAATGGTTAATCTTGCCAACGTGACAGGATCTAGACTCTCAGGAGTCAAACCTCTGTATGTGTGTGAGAGAATGTTTCCAGAGAGTATTAACTAAAAAAAGGGAAGACCTACCGCAACTATGGGTAGAATCATCCCATAGGCTGGAGTCCCAGAGTGAATAAAAAAGAGAAAGAGTTGTTCACCAGCATCCATCTCTCTCTGCTTCCTGACCGTGAATGTGCTGCGACCAACTGTCACAAGCTCTTGTCACCATGCCTTGCCCTCCGTGAGGGACTGTACCCTTAAACTGTGAGCCAAAATAAACCCTCCTTCCTTAAGGTGTTTTTGTCTGGCATTTTGATGTAGCTATGAGAAAAGTAACCAAAACAGCATCTTTATTGAAGTTTATAAGCAGGCATAGAACCATGGTTCCAGTACTGTCCAACAAGAAGCAGATCCATCATGCATGTTCTGCAAAAAGGCTGTTCTAAGTACTTGCTGAGTGAAACTGGCCAGTGGCCAATCCCACCAGTCTTCAGAACTAGTAGTACAAACCCTAACTATTTGTGCCTTGCAGAATGGCTGCATTCACATCTTTGGTAACTTTAAATTAATTAAGACTTTTTCTTTTACTAATTTTCCTCCCGTTGATAAATTCGCTATGATTTGACCTGATATTTTCAAACTATACTGAAAGAAACAGTTGGTTTTCATTTGAAGCGTCTCTGGGAAAGTTTGGCAAATAAGCCAAATTTATTTTTTAGTTTCTGATTAGGATAGACCTCTCTGTTTTTGCACACTACCACACTTTTAGAAACTATAAAGCAAGCAGAAGCAGGAGCTGCTATCAGACACATTTAATGAACAAAGCAAGTTTCAAGTATATAGACAAGATGCTGGGAGGAGATGAATATGTTTGCTATAGAACATACATTTTTAAAAAGAAAAACAGCCTGCAGGTCTTTACTAGTGTACTTGTTAGAATGTGGACCCCACAACGGGAAGAAGGTCCTTTTGTCTCTAACTGAACTGTCTGGGTTTCCCAAGAGCCTTCTAACAGCAGCAGCAGCAGCATTTATGAACACACACACTAGTGGATTCTGCGGGCCACATGTAAATCTGAAGTGCACATTAAGGTTTTCGTGCCTCGGGGTTTCATCACACTTTTGGCAAGGGTCTGTACACATAAGGAGACCTTTTGTCAAACCACATAACTCTGACTTGTTTATGAGCTCTAAAATTAAATTATCTTGCGTAAATGCTCAGAAGGTAATCTTCATGTTCCTCTCAATGGTCCACAGTGCCACCACAAAAGATGCAGTCACAATTCATCCTGTGACACTGGGCAGCCCTTCGGCTTCCTCGGTGGTACAATGTGCTGCTTCATGGGAGTTTTGCGACCTACAGACTCTCACGAGTTCAGGGAGGGAGAGCGGAGCTGGAAGCGCTTCTGCCAGATCCGTAGTGAAAGCATTCACTGTCGAACAAAGGAAATCCATGAATGTAAAAGGCCAAAAACACTACTTCAGAGCCTGCAAACCTTTTCTATGTGGGACCAAATAGTAAACATTTCACATTTTCCAAGCCATACAGTCTAGGTTTATGGGCAACTACTAAATTTTGCTGTTGTATCATAAAAATCACCATAGATAATACATAAATGAACAGGCACTGGCAGTGTTCTAATAAAACTTTATTTAAATAAAATGGATGGCCAACCAGATTTTGCCTGTGGGCTATACACTCTACATAAACAAACAAATTGCTCTGGACTATGTTGGTATCCCTTTCTCTATGCTCTGCTTTTGTATATATACATGGTTAATAAGAACCAGACCCTTCTAGGCTTAAAAAAATTACTTAATTCCTGATGTAGTGGCACAAGGTTGTAATCCAAGTACTCAGGAGGTAAAGGCAGGAACTGGGAACATCAGAATTCAAGACAGGCTTGTCATGTAGCTGCTTCAAGGGCAGCAGGCTACATGAGACTCTGTATCAAAATAATAATTCTTACTGGGGCAAAGGCAATGGTTCCATGCGTAAAGTTCTTACTGTGCAAGGGCTAAAACCTAAGTTAAGATCCCCAACATGCACCGGGCGGTGGTGGCGCAAGCCTTTAATCCACAGCACTAGCGACGCAGAGCCAGGCAGATCTCTGTGAGTTTGAGGCCAGCCTGGGCTATAGAGTGAGTTCCAGGAAAGGCGCAAAGCTACACAGAGAAACCCTGTCTAGAGAAAAAAAAAAAAAAAAAAAGAAAGAAAAAAAAGAAAAAAGATCCCCAACATGCATGTAAAAGCCAGACCTGGCTGTGCACACCTGTGACCCCAGTGCTGGTGGCATGGAGACAAGTAGATCCCTAGAGCTCTATGTTACCAGCCAGTCTTACCAATACCTTCCCAGAAGAAGTACCCTGGATACTTAAATGTGCTATTTTTTAAAACAAGAGGACAATAGAAAAGTCGATATTTGGGGTGAAATCAGTGACCATGGGGATAAAAAGAAAGAACCTTCCATTGTGTGAGGACACGGCTAACAGGTACCATGGATAAATCAAACAGTGCTCTCCACCATACACCAAATCAGCAGCCACCTTGACCCTGAACTTGCCTTCCAGACTGTTAAATACAATTTTTATCATTTGAAAACTAAAAAAGAAACACAAGAGCTCCCCAAAGTTCTATACTACAAAATCATGAATCACAGCGATTGGAAGAGGTGATCTCTCCACCGGGAATAGGGGACGTTCTGAGCTGTGGGGTTTGTCCAAGATTGAAGGGAATCATCCTGACCACTGCTGTTCTCGCAGCACCAGGGGCAGGAGTTGAATTGTAAGCTGTCACTCGCCCGACATTCTGCATGGTTTCAGCTTCTCTCGCTATGCAGACCAGCACACTGTCTGGAGTTTTGTCTTGATCAAAACTTACCTCCTCTGGCAGGATTAAAGCCACCTTGTAATTAAAGGAGAAAGCAAACTGCTCGTTCGCCTTGGAAACACAAGCCATTTTCTACAGTTGCCAAAGAGAATTTGAAATGCTTGAATATTGAGATTATACATTCAGTCAAATCCGCGATTACAAATCACCAGCTTTGTGCAAAGACAAAGCAAAAGTGAAACTACGAGAGAAGTTGTAAGTGCTAGCGCTTACTTACCAAACCAGGGTCTGCTGATACGGTCAGTGGGAACGAAAACCAGGTTGGAGGGATCTCAGCAAGACTGAGCGGAGACAAGTTTATTGGAAGCAATCAGACTTCTCATACCTTGTCAGAAACAGAATATCATGGCGGTTGCCAGGAAGAATACAATTATAGTTGCCAGGATACAATGACGTGTACAAGCCATACAGGGTCCACAAGGTTAATGTCTAAGACTAATTGTCCAGTCAAGCTTCTATATGCTTCGCTGACTTCTAGGGAACGCAGGATACACAGGAACCCGGAATGCTGCATGGCCTGAGGGAGAGCCTCGGGTTCTCAGGAACTGTGAAAGGCACACAGTGTCATGGGCTCTAACCTGAAATACCTATGACCCGTGCCTCTCAAGGCAGCTAGACCAAGCCAACTCCATGATTTCCTGAAAGAGATTATTCTCTGAAGAATCACAGTACAATCCACAGACCCAGAGAAGTTAGATAAAGAAGGGAGGTCTAAAGGGACCCATGGGACTCTCTGGGAAGGAGACATAGAATAGATTTTGTGGATGGACTGGGGGTGGGTGGCGATGGGAGCTGGAGGGACCAGGTCGGGAAGGAAGGAATGGAGGGAGAGAGTATTGGGAAAGAAGACTGGAATAGGTGAGCATTTAGGGGGCAATTGAAGGTGACTCTAGCAAGGACTCCCAGTAATGGAGGCTATGGAGCCTGAACCAGCCATCTTCTGTAACCAGGCTAGACTCCTAGTGGTGGGACTGGGACACCAACCCAGCCACAAAACCTGTGACCCACAATATACCCTACCTGCAAGATGAGCTGGGGAAATGGTGGCTCAGAGCTTGTGGGAGTGGCCAACCAATGACTGTTCTAATTTGAGGCCCAAGCCAACAGAGGGAGCCCATGCCCAACACTGCCTGGATGGCTAGGATCCAAAAGCTGGGTGACTCAGAGACCTAGGATAAAACCAAACATGACTGACAAAAAAAAAAAAAAAGTAAATGAAATGATTCCTAATGCTCATAGATCGGTACCTGGCCCAATTGTCATTAGAGAGGCGTCCTACAGCAGTTGATAGGAGCAGATACAGAGACCCACACCCAAATTAGGCAGAGCTTTGGGAACCCTGAAGAAGGGGAGGAAAGATTGTAGCCAGAGGGTCGAGGACACCAGGAAAACACGTCCTCAGAATCAACTAAGCATGGCTAATGGGGTTTTTAGAGAATGAAGAGGCAATCACAGAGCTTGTGTGAATCTTCCCTAGGTCCTCTGCATACATGCTGTGGTTGTTCAGCTTGGGGTTCTTGTGGGACTCCTAGCAGTGGAAGTGGAGGCATCTCTGTCTCTTTTGCCTGTTCTTGGGACTCTTTTCCTCCTACTGGGTTGCCTCATGCAGCCTTGATATGAGGGTTTATTCTTAGTCTTATTGCATCTTGTTACGTCGTGTTCGGTTGATATCACTGGGAAGCCTGCTCTTTTCTGAAGGGAAATGGAAGAGCATTTTCCTGCAGTTGGGTTGTATTGTATGAGAGAATAAAGAAAGGAGGGAAAAAAGAGTCTCTGGGAAAGAAAAGTAGATGTTTTCATATCCTATTCATAAAACCTAAGTGCAAATCCATAAGCTCTTCTGTGGCCTTTACTGCAGGAAAAGAAAAACAACAAAACATGGTTTCCATTTGTTAGAATGCTTCAGCTTTCATGTCCTGTGAGAACAGAGGATACTTGACCCTAAAAGATGCCACAAAGCTTATACAGACCATGTTCTGCAAGGTTAAAAAAATATTTTGTCAGAGCTGCAAAGATGGCTCATCATTTAAGAGCCCTTGCTGCCCCTGCAGAGGACCTGTTAGGTTCTCAACACCCGCATGGTGGCTCATAGCCATCCATAACTCCAGTTCCAGGGGATCCAGCATCTGCTTTTCCCCCATGAGCATCAGGCACTCATGCAGTGTACATACATACAGACATGCAGGCAAAACACACACATAAAATAAAAATAAATAATTTCAAAAACATACTGTGTTATGTAAATGTGTTCTGTCATTCACTAGGAAAAAAAAACAACACAGTGGTATTTTGACCTCAGTTCCTAAGAAGCTCTGAAGATTTCGGGGTTTTAAGTATAATACTTTTATTAATCCATTGTTCATACGATGTCCCTTGATGATATTTAGTCCCCACTCCTTTCCTTATCGCCTCCAGATCCACCCTAATACCTCCCAACCCCGACTAACTTGGTGTACTTTTCTCTTGTCATAACCCACCCCATCCAATGTGTGATGTCCATATACTCATGGATATGGGGCCATCCTCTGGCGCATGGTCGACCTACCAGGGGCCACACACTTAAAGAAACCTTACTCTCCTACCCCTGAAGCCGTCAACTGACAATGGCTCCTCAGGAGTGGAGCCTCATGAGCCTCTTCCCATTCCATGCTCGATCGTGTGTAGGTCTTATGCAGGCAATCACAGCTGATGTGAGTTCATACTACAGCAACCCTGTCATGTCCAGAAAACACTGTTTCCCTCTAGTCCTCCCTGACTTCCGGCACTTCTGCAGTGGTCACTGAGTCTTCTAGGGGGGGGGTATGACATAAATGTCCCATTTGCAGCTGAGCACACCAATGACAATTATTCTCTGGACTTTGATTAGTTGTGGGTTCTCCATAAATCACCATAAATCTCCATAAATCACTGCACCAAAAAACAAACAAACAAACAAAAACTTCCCTAATGAGGACTGAGAGCTGCACCAATCTATCAGTACCGATACAAATTTAGAGAGCAGTTTGCTACTATGCCCTTTCAGCAAAATAGCAGCGGGAGGTTCACCCTGGGGGTCGGCGAGCAGTCCATGGGTTTAGGGCCAGATTTACAGTAATGCTCCCTCTTGTGATACCGATCTTCAGATCTTCAATCAAATTTGTAAAAGTGGTTTGTTAACCCATAACATTCATGCCGCCATTGCACTCACGCTCCTTACCTTTACATGTCAGTCATTATTGTAGCTCCCAGGGCTCACAGCTAGATAATACTGCTGAACACACACATACACACACACACACACACACACACACACACACACACACACACACGAGACTGTAACTAGAGTTTTCCTGCCTGGTCAGGACAAATCTCTCTCACCCGCCAGTCCCACAGCCGCTCAGACTCAACCAAGTAAACACAGAGACTTATATTACTTACAAACTGTATGGCTGTGGCAGGCTTCTTACTAACTGTTCTTATAGCTTAAATTAATCCATTTCCATAAATCTATACCTTGCCACGTGGCTCATGGCTTACCAGCATCTTTACATACTGCTTGTCCTGGCGGCGGCTGGCTGTGTCTCCTTCCACCTTCCTGTTCTTTTCTTCTCTCTGTTAGTCCCACCTATACTTCCTGTCTAGCCACTGGCCAATCAGTGTTTTATTTATTGACCAATCAGAGCAACACATTTGCCATACAGAACATCCCAAAGCAGGAGAGAGTGCCTACACAGCACCAGCTAGGAGGAAGCTTCCCAGTCGGTACCAACCGGATTTCTCTGTGTCTTGTGACCACAGTGTGTGGTGTCTCCAGCAACAAGCTCTGGGGTGTTTATTGAATGAGAAAACATGGAAAGATAGAAGAGAAACATGGGGGCCCTATTATGTGCTTGGCTCTATGCTGGAAATATAGCTGTTTCACTAAGAAAATAGCCAACTTATTAATATCGATTTCTAGATTCAAGTTCTGGAGACTGTTGAGTATTGTTTGAAATGCTTTCTCGTTGTAGTCTCTGTTTGGAAAACTTTGCGTGGGGAAGCCCTCCTTTCTTTTGACTAACAACTTTATTTGAAAGAGGCCAAGGACTCTCTCTTCTGTTTGTGTGTGCTCTCTGTGACGGCCATATGAGCAACGGGACCTCCGCACCATTTTCGGTTATCCCTCCTCCCCACCTGCTGCTCTCCATCACAGGTTCGTACATTTTCAGTACAAGTGTGCTCGTTACTGTGGTAAGTAAGGCATGGTAAAAGTGGCTTTGCCAGCAGCAGGGATGCCCCTGAAGAAGTCATTTGTAGAATTAAACATGGGAGCATCTGACTCCTTTTCCTGAAGAACTTCTGAAGGAGAGCTGGCTACTTCTTTCGCTGACTGACCCCCGCTGTCCCTCAGCCCTGATCCACTGTGCCTCCGTGGACCTAGAGAGCAGCTTCCACACCACTTCTCCATCAAGCCTCCATGGGCCTGCAGAGCTGTTTTGGACACCCAGAGCTGCTCTCTCCTCACATTCCCGCCTTGGGTCTTGATGCAAATTCACTTAAAACTAACTTAACCCTTTATGTTGTTTTCTCTGCAGCATTGTCTTGCTTTTGTCAATATCAGCTTAGCTAACACTATCTTGTTTTAAGGTATGTAAAGCTTGTGTTAGGTTTTTTTTTCCCCCCATCTCCATAACTAATTACCTGACAAGAAGCAACTGAATGGGTGAAGTACTTATTTCTGTTTGAGAGGATCCAATCGATCCCGGTAAGACAGAAGATATGGTGGATGGAAGATACAGCAGAGGCAGTTCTGGGGTAGCTTGTTCACACTCTGCGGAACCAAGGCTAGCTATAACCCTCTGGCCCCAACATCTGCCAGCCTGCCTCGTGTCCAGAAGGTGCTGCAACCTCCAAAAACAGCACCACTAGCTATGGACCAAGTGTTCAAACACATAAGCATGGGGGAAGTATTTCATATCCAAATCATAACTAAGCTTTATCATCACTTAGAGGCACCCATGAATCAAGTGTAGTACTGTTAGCTCTATTTAGATAATCTATGCTTTACACAAGTAATTCCATTCTTCTAGTATTATCCCCATAGCCACCCTGTGAGGTACGTGTTGCTATCCCCACTGCACAGAAGTGGAATTGGAACCTTAGACATTAAGTTATCAATGGACAGGATGGTGATCATGAGTCAGCTGCTTTTCACCATGAGGATGAAGCAGCTGAGAACAAAATGACAAATGTATTCTCATAAGTTATCTCTGTCTCTTTAAACTTTATCTTCTTTTGAAAATCACTTTTTCATAATATTAAATTTAAATATACTGGTTCTTTGCATCATTTTGGTTGCAGATGCCACAGGGAATTAAATGCTATGGGCCCGCCACCAAGAAATAAAATGCACATGCCACATGTCTAACACTGCAGCTGCTGCCAGCTTAGATGGCGTCTTCCTGATCAATCAAATGCCTTTTCATCCACACACTAATATTACTAGCCATCGCTCTGTAGAAATGAGTACAAGCCTTCTTTTACCCTTTGCTTTTATTTTTGACTGTTATGAAACATCGCAATGTGGTGGAATGACTCGCAGTGGACTTTCATACTGTAGATGCCATCTTCAACAATAATGGTGAGGATGGGGGGCCCTTTCCCCACCAACCTCAAAGAGACGGTGTTGTCTTTCTACGGCCACCACACTCCCCTCACAGTGAAACAGTCTTGACTTGTGCATTATGTCCATATAATGTAAGGCACAGTCAGTTTTCCTAGCATAGAAACACTCAAGAAAAGGAGCTGACCAAAAAGACATGATGGAAACACTTAGAAGAAGCCAGGTATGAATGGCAGCCTCAAACGGTGGTAGTAGAGAACCTAAGCTTTGTTTTCTTTTTTCAGATGATTTTTTAAAAGATTATATATATATATATATATTTATGATTTATTTTTATTTTATGTGCATTGGTGTTTTGCTTACATATATGTATGTCTGTGTGAGGGTGTTAGAGTCCCTGGAATTGGAGTTACAGACAGCTATGAGCTACCACATAGGTTCTAGGAATTGAACCCAGGTCCTCTAGGGGAGCAGTCAGTCCTTTGAACTGCTGAACCATTTCTCCAGTCCCTAAAGATGATTTTTCATAGAAAACATTTTTTTTAATTTTTTCATTAAGGAATTTTTTATTCATTTTACATACCAATCACAGATCCCCCTCTCTTCCCTTCTCCCACCCCTCCAGCCTTCCCCCCTCCCACAACCCATCCTCCATTCCCTCCTCCAACAAGGTAAGGCCTCCCATGGGGAGTCAGCAGAGCCTGGTACATTTGGTAGAGGCAGGTCCAAGTCCCTCCCGCTGCATCAAAGCTGTGCAAGGTGTCCTCCCATAGGTAGCGGGCTCCAAAAAGCCAGCTCATGCACCAGGGATGGATTCTGAGGGAAAAAAAAATTAACAATATATTCTGGTCATGGTTTCCCCTCCCCCAACTCTTCCCAGATCCTCCCCAATCACCCAACTCCATGTCCTTCCTCTCTCTTTAAAACACACACACACACACACACACACACACACACACACACAAGAAACCACGAAAAATGTAAGCAGAAGACCAATAAGAGAAAAAAAATGTCCAAACAAAGCAATATGAGACAAAAAAGTCTACAAAAATACCATTGAGTTCAATTCACTACTCCTGAACATGGGACCTGAAGTGTGAGACTTCATTGGAGAAAACTGATTCTTCCTTTGCAAGTAGGTGTCAATGGTAGATGGCTTCTAGGTTAGGGGTGGGAGCTCATGTCCAGTTCACCCTCTCAGCTCTGGAACCCCGTCTGACTTGACTGTGCAGGCCCTGTGTATGCTGCTAGTCTCTGTAACTTCACATGTGCACCAATCCTACCGTGTCTGGAAGACATTTTTTCCTTGGAGTCAAACATCACCTCTGGCTCTTACAGTCTTTCTGCCCATCTTCCACACAGATCACTGAGTCCTGAGTCCCAGCCTAGGGTGGGCACTGGGGTCCCTGGTGGAAAGTGTTTCTGGGAATTGGAATTGGGAAAGAAATGGAGATGGATCAGCAGAGAAGGCTGAGAGGGTCAGCAGGAGAGAGCTAAGCTAAGTCCTCACCAAAAGGAAGGGTCCCCCAGAAGGTGGGAGGAGGGGCTCTTGCAAGCAGTCTGCTCTAAGACTGAAAAAGAGCGCAAGCTTTGATGGATGTGACTATGGCCTCAAATGCGGGTTGTGCCATCTACTTCCTGTGTGGTCTTGAAAGACTTCTCTCCCTCCCCCATCTCTTCTGAGTTTCTTATCTACAAAATGGAGATAATATTACACATTTTGCATGATGTGTGTTAATGTTAAATGAGATCAGATGAAAAATTCACAGAACATGATACCTTTTATAATTTACAACGTTCTCACTATCTAGAATACAGAAAGAATGTTCATGTCAATAGTAGATAGGTAGGTAGGTAGATTGATTTACCATTGATAAAAGCAATATGTAGGGGTTGGTGAGATGGCTCAGCAGTTAAGAGCTCTTCTTGTTGTTCCAGAGGACCCGAGTCAGTTCTCACCACTCACATCAGCTCACAGTGGTCTATCACTCTAGCTCTGAAGATCTGGAGTCTTCTTCTTGCCTCCAAGGGCACCCACATGCACATTCACATATACAAACACACACACACACACACACACACACACACACACACACACACTAACATTGAAGATTAAACTATAGAACTTTTGCCTGTTCCCAGAAGGAAACCCAATCAATTGGATTTCAGATTTTTATTGTGATTTTGGATTTCTGACTTTTAAGCAGTTCTAAAAATACTGGGCCAGACAGTTCAGCAGGTAAGGCACTTGTCATGTAAGCGTCACAACCTGAGCTCCATTCCTGAGCCCAAGAAAAGGTGGAAGGAGAGGACCAGCCGCACAAAGCCATCGTCTGACCTCCACACGCATGCCATGGCATGTGTGCATCCCCACACATATCAGACACATCATCATCATCATCAATGAAGACCTTTAATAATAATAATGCTTAAAGCTAAAATTGCATGACTTATACTATGTTTAATCATTTGTAAAGATCCTTGTGCTTAGGATATACTAACGAATATACATCATTATTACTATACAGTAGGCATACAGATTGTGGTGTTTTGAAAGAAAATGGCTCCCAAAGGGAGTGGCACTATTGGGAGGTGTGGCTTTGGAGTAAGGCCTTGTTGGAGAAAGTGTGTCACTGTGGAGGCGGACTTTGAGGGCTCATATATACTCAAGATACCACCCAGTATCTGAGGCCACTTCCTGCTGCCTGCAAGATGTAGGACTCTCCACTATTTCCCCAGCACCCTGTCTGCCTGCAGGCTGCCATGTCCTGCCATGATGACAATGGACTGAACCTCTGAACTGTAAGTGAGCCACCTCAATTAAATGTTTTCTTTGTAAGAGTTGACATGGTCATGGTGTCTCTTCACAGGGATAGAAACCCTAAGACAAAGATATATAGAGTAAGAGAAACTGTCAAACCATAAAATATTCATTATTCTTTACTATAGGCAACTATTTTTTGACCTATGCTTTTAATTTTATAATTTATTTTTTTGAAAGTTTCATACATGCTGCCTTAGTTACGGTTTCTATGGCTGTGATGAAACACTATGACCAAAAGCAAGTTGGGGGAAGAAAGGGTTAACTTTCACATTGTAGTCCATCATTGAAGGAAGTCAGGATAGGTACTCAAAAAGGGCAGGATCCTGGAGGATGGAGCAGAGTAGAGGCCATGGAGGGGTGCTGCTCACTGGTTTGCTCTTCATGACTTGTTCAGCCTGCTTTCTTATAGAACCCAGGACCTCCAGCCCAGGGATGGCCCCACAGAAAATGCCCCACAGCTGGCTCTTGTGGAGGCATTTTCTCAACTGAGGTTCCCTCCTTTCAGATGATTCTAGCTTATGTCAAATCGACATAAAACTAGCCAGGACACATGGATACAATACATATTAATCATAACTACCACCACTTCCCCCAGGGCCCCGAACGTGTTATTAAGAAGTCATCTAGAGCCAGGTGTGATGGCTCATGCCTGCAATCCCAGCATCAGGGAGGTGGAGGCAAGAGGATATGAAGTTTAAAGTCATCCTCAGCTACATAGCAAGTTCAAGGCCAGCCTTGGCTGCATGACCTTGTATCAAACAACAACAAAAATGAAAAGAAGTTATCCAGGAAATGTGATTTTGAATGATACTGAGACAGTGCTGGGTACTCAATGTAAAGTCCCACATTAAAGGCCAAACTGGAAAACATCAGTGCCAGATAGTGTCCAAATCCTTGAGGTATTTGCTCTTATTGTTTCCCTACTCTACAGGTGAGCCAACTGCATGTTAGAAAGTTTAATTTCCAATAGACACACCTAGTGAGTCACATAAAGTAACTAATTAGTGCATCAAGATTCTAATCCTGGCCTAACTTCAAAACCCAGGTTGTTCACACCCTATTCTGCAGCTTGCCAAACTTTACAGAGAAAGACAAACAATTTTCAAACCAGTCAAGAGCTCTGCCTACAAAATATCTACCCCCCCTCCACACACACCCAACTGCAACCATGTTCAATCAGATAATGCTGGTGGGGGATAGAAAAGTTCAGGAACAGACATACAGAATCTGGTCCTCTAGAGCAAACAGGGAGATTTCAAATTAAAAAAAAAAAACCAGAAGGTAAAAAAATTCAGTAGCTCTCTGATCTGAACCATTTAATTAAAAATTACAACACCCCTTTTGGCTTGTAATGCAGCGTCACATAAATGAGCTACATCCTAAACTAATTAGAACTCCAAGTTATATAAACACCACTTGGCAATTTGATTACTTACTAATTTGAATAAGGCATTGCAAAGGGCATATGAAAATGCTACGCATAAATCAAGGGAATTTCTCCAATTTCAATGAATCGTATTTTCAGGAGTTAAGCCACAGTTAAAAGTGAGTTTAGATGCTAATTAATGAGGCTACAATTTAAACAACTTGCCTGTTCCTGGAGTGAAATGTAATCCATCTAGGATCATTTCCTTTTCATCTGTGGTAGTAACTTATCTGTGTGATTATAAGCAAGAAACAGAAGAAATAAAGTATTAGAATCCAAGTAATAGAACAGGAATCAACAGGCATGCTGATCTGAGCAGACACTTGGCACTTCAGAAGTGTCACTGTGAGAAATGGGCAGCAGTCATACAGTCATTTGTCATCTTGGGAGTCTTAGTTTTCCGTGTCTACAATTTTTAATCCAGTAGACATACATTGTATACAAATTTCTCTTTTTCACTTAAAGTACTTCTCATGGAGGATCTCGCACTGGTATCATTGCATCCTGTCAAGCATGTGGTATCTCCACACATGAACATACTATAATTTATTTACTCAGTCCCTACAGAATACTGAATAATTTTTACTGTGGTAAACAATGCTGCAGCAACATTCTAGAAGTTACACTTCAGTGCAGATATGCCAGTACATTAGCAGATAAAGTCCTTGGTGCAGATCCTAAATTTCTGTTCAGTTTAGCAGCCTGGTTATTTCATGGCAGATACTGTACACAGTAAACATTTTCGTATTGTTCTAGAGCAGTGGTTCTCAAACTGGGGGTGGAAAGACCCTTCACAGGGGTCACCTAAAACCATCAGAAAACACAGATATTTACACTACAATTCATAACAGTAGTAAAATTACAGTTATAAAGTAGTAATGAAAATAATTTTTTTGTTGGGGGTCACCACAACATGAACAACTGTATTAAAGGGTCCAGCATTAGGAAGGTTGAAAACCACTACTTTATAGCCTCCAAGGTGGAGGCATTAATTATGACTTATCCAAGGGACATGCTCAGTCTCTCTTCTGTTGGGTTAAGTCTTCCCAATTACCTGTTTCTATACCAAATGCAGAGGCCTTCCTAGGGCCCTGGATCTGTCCTCCCTGTCACTGTGAAGGTGTCCTCTTCAGGATGAGAGGCACCTCCACCCTAGAACATGCTCCGGTCCCAGTGGTCTTAGAATTCTCTGTGTGAGCCTAAGCCCAGTTCTGGACACATACGGTCTTCCTCGCTGGGTGTCAGGGCACATAGGGCAGCATGGAAGGGTTGCAGGCTTGGTGCCCACAGGATACACACATGGTCCTTGCCTGATAGGACTAAACCTTGGAACAGTCACGGGCCTCCGTTTATACTGTCCCACTCCAGGCTCCCCAAATGTTGGAATGGTTGCCATGATCCCCAATATCCTATTCTCAGGCTCCATAGAGCTCCCTGGGTGGAACCACTGCCTAAAACTAGAAGAAACAAATAGAAGAAAAAAAAAAAGCCTCTTCCAAATCATATGTAGCCTTACTTCTGCACCTCTGCTGTCAAAAATTTTGATTTGCCAAATTTAAAGCTTAAGCCTTGAGGACAAACTGACGTTGTGAAGGAGTGAGGTTGAAGAAGGCTTGCTTTGCTTCGTCTGTCCTACCCGGACCCAGGGAAGCAGACGGGGATGCACCCCTGGTTTTGTCTTGAGAACAGCCTGTCCCTGTGCCCTGTCGGCACACCACATCCTCCTCTAGCTGCATTTGTTCCCTTTCAGTCTTGAGGCCACTGCACACTTGGTCATGTACAACGGTGTCAACATTGGTACCTAACCATCATCTTGTCTTCTAGCTGGATCCCTTACAACATATACATATTGCTTAATAAAGAAGGAAAACTGCCAGACTCTAAAATGAAACAGTGAATTGTGAATACACCCATCCCCTCTGCCAAGCCAAGCCAAGAAAGAACATAAAGCAATTCATTTGGGAGTGCTCAAAGGTTCTCAGCAAAAGTCAAATGTCAATCCAGATTCTAAATAGCCCGTAAACTTTAAAATAATACTAAATTTGGCTTATTTCCTCCCAGATTGTTTAACCAAATGGAATAACCCATACTCGACTCCAGATAAAATTAGCCTTTATTTAACCAACCTTTATTTATTCAAGTTTATTCTAATTAGTAAAGAGGTGTCTAGACAGTGATAACCAGCCGAAAGGCAAAAGACACGTGATTCAGCAAGCAGATGGCCCCTTGCTGTTTAATGAACAGACAGTTTTTTATTTAGATTGATGACCCGAGCAGAGAAGGTATTTAGTTTAAGCTGTTCCCTAGAGAACTTTAGATGGCTGGACCCCAGTGATTTTGTTCAGAGTCAAGTCTTCCTCCTACCAGAAGTGGCCTCCATAATTCATAAGGCCTCGTGTTTACAGCAGGCAAGCACAGAGCAGACAGCCATGCTCCTTCAGATGGCCTGCTAACTTACTCTATTTCCGGACTCAGAAAAACAGAGCAGAAGAGGAAAAGCCCTTTCCATCTTCCACAGGTCACATCAAAAAGAAAGAAAGCAAAAAAAAAAAAAAAAAAAAAGGATCAGAAGCAACTCTTCCTCATTTGATCACTCTCAATCAATGAGTGACTTAAATCAACATTCATAAAAATTTGTTGAAGTTAAATGGCCACAGATGTGAGATTCAGGGCAGGACCCAGAGGTGGACACCAGGCACTAGTGGAAGGTTCTTTTCATGTACTTCTCAATTTACAGCTTGCGCTGCCCTAATCAGCTTTGAGAGCCTTCCCAGAAAACTTCACAAATCAGAGTGCGGCCAAGCCCGACAGCTATCTGGTGACTCCGACAAGTTGTCCTCTGACATTCACAAGCACACCGCATGCTCGCGCATGCGCGCGCGCGCACACACACACACACACACACACACACACACACACGTTAAGCATTAAATATGAGTGTTGTACAAAGTGTTTATTAATAGGAAGAGATGTAAAAGAAATAGGTGTTTCTAACAAGGTAGATTAGATAGAATAAATACATCTTTAAATATTGTCTCTTTCACATAACATTTATGGAACCTAGACAGAGAAACGCGTGGAAAGGGAGGGCGTTACTCATTGTATCTGTTTTTCATGAGGTTACAACCCAAGAGCTATTTAAGTAAATAAAAAGTTGTTGGGAGTTGTTTGGTTTGGGGTTGGGCTCGTTTGTTTGCGAGAGACAGTCTCACTCCCAGTGCAGCCCAGGTTGGCCTCAATTTGCTGAGAAAATGGTGGTTTTTAAAGTCAGTCTGAGGTTACTACCATCATCTATTGGGTTTGGTTTTGTTTTGTATTTTCTTTCTCTGGCTTAAAAAAATTATATATGGTTCCCCATGATGAACCTTCTAAAATTCAGGCTTTACCAAACATGACTTTTCTCAGATTCACTATCTTTACTGAAAAATAATTCTAAATTGGAGATTTAGAAATTAAAACTTAGTCTTCTCTTTCCAAATAACTTTACAAATACATCAACAAGAAAAAGAAGTCAGAGTTAGGAGGCAGGAGGCCACAAGAAGGTTTTTTTCTGGAGGATTTGATGTGAATGCCAACAGTCCCATAGTGGTTGCTCTCCAAAGGACGAATGTGATCATGGCTCTCGGGTAGAATCATTTTGGTTGGCCTGGATTAAATTGAAGCTTAAAACTTACAGAGAACAGCTCAGGCTGCGATGTCTTGTCTTCCTTCTTTAAGGAATCTAGTTGTATTTGGTCTCCTTGCCACTCTGCCAGCTCTGAGACAGCTGGAGTCTGGCACTTGCTTAACCACTAACAGAGGCAGCCGTAGCTCGGGCTGTAACTCGGGCTGTCATGCCCGCACTAATACACATGATGGAACTTGGGTAGAACCAGGAGTGCATGTCTCCCTGAAACTCTTCATGTATAAATTTGGAATAAAGCTCCAATCCAATGGGCTGTGAGGTCTGTTCCTTTCACAAAGGGATGTTTTATTATTAAGCTCCCAGAAATGAATCAGTCCTAGAGTGGCTACAGTGGGTGGTCTCTATGTAGCCCAGGCTGGCCTCGAACTCCTGATCTTCCTGCTTTGGTTTCCCTGTGCCCTTGGTTACAGGTGTGAACCGCCCTGACTGGCATTGGCTGGTCTTACTTACAGGCTATTGTTATGTTCTCTTTTATTTTTCTCTTGGAGTAAACAAGTCGCTTTATATTCCCCAGAAATACATTTGCAATTTGCATCCGATATCTTAATCTTTGTCCTTGACATTTTCTGGTGACTTCAGGACATAAAATTATAATACCACTGGTGATAACTGTGGAACGCTTGAAAGAGAAGAAAACAAGGTCGCTGTAAGTTGGCAGCTCCTTGAGGCCCTGTTTTCTAAGTCTGAACACAAACATTGCGACATATTTAAAGCTACTCCATGAGTTTCTGGTCTCAGAACAAGGTGAGGTAAACAAATTCTTCCTGCAAAGTAAACTAATATTGTGCGTGCGTGCGTGCATGTACAGATGTATCCAAATACCAGACTTGGAGAAAAAAAGGAATCAACTCAGAAGTATCATGAGCCCAAACAAAAATAAATAAACAAATAAATAAATAAATAAGGGGGAGGAAAAGAAAATCAACCATATTGGCCAGTTTTTTGTTGTTGTTTTGGGTTGGGGGGGAGGGTTGTTTTTGGTTTTTTTGTTTGGTTTGTTTTTGAGGGGTTTTGTTGTTGTTGCTGTTTTAAGCACTCAGGAGACTGAGGCAGGAGGATCACATGTTCACCTGCCTACCTTTATCTGTAGCTTTCTGTGGTCTAGACCAAGCATACATAACTGATAAGACATTTTAAGCTTACATAAGAAAACTCTAAACTGCAATATGAACACAGAAGAACAGACATGGAACATATTCAAGGTAGATAGGGTCATCCCTGGCATCTCACTTTAATCTGACCTTACCTTGAGAATCAAAATATCACTTCCAAAGCACAAGGTGTTTACAACCTTGCTATTCATCAAACAGACAAAAAAAATCACATTAATATTTAATAATCAAAATGCCAGTTAAGAAGCCTTGCGTGTGTTTGCATGTGTATAACTAGGCAAAACCAAAGGAGTAGAACAGAATAGAAAGCCAAGAAATAAAGCACACAGGGCTGGGGGCGTGGCCCAGGAGCAGAGTGCTTGCCCAGCATGCATGTGGCCCAAAGCTCAATCCTCAATACTACCAGCAGTAAATAAATACAAATAAATAACACAAGTATATGGAGATGTTGTGTATGGATAGGGTATCACCTGAAATTAATAGGGGAACAATGAACTATTTGATAAGTGGTACAGAACAAATTGGATAGTCATTGGTGGGGGGGGGGGTAAATTTTAGACTCACTGGGTAACTTACCTATCCATCACTGTGACCAAATACCTGAGGAGGAGGAGGAAAGATCATTTGAGTTTATGATTCTAGAGATCATGGTCCACAGTCACTTGTTCATACGGCCCTAGGCATACAGAGAGGGGGCACAAATATGACAGCTATGCATGCTGAGGAAGGCTGTTCAGTCCATGGAAGCCAGGAAACAAAAAGAAATCCAGTTCAATCTTATATATAACAACGTCCCCCTCCACAAAACCCACTAAGCTATTAATCCCTAACTGGATTGATCTGCTCATGATGATATAGTGTGAAGGGTTATGAGGGATAAGAAGAAATGTCAGTGTTGCAGCTGTGAGGATGAGAAACAGAGGCTTACTCCTGGGACAAGACGACCAAGTAGACTGGGTAAGAGGGCAGGGGGGCAGGCTGACCGGCTCCCAGAGCCACCCTGCCTTGAGGATCATGACTCAGGCACTGTGACCCTTTCCTTTATTCTTACTTCTAATGCAGCTCATTGTATCAGACTTCACGGTAAAGGTGGGTTGTAACAAGAAAGGAGACCACTCTGTCACCCCATAGACAAAGCCCTAGAGATGAGATAACCATCAAAGATTTCAGAGGGTGGGTAGCTGGGATAGGGTCAGCTGTCTGCCAAAGAGGTGAGAGCCGGTCATGTGGCTGTGAAAACAAAGACTGTTGTATGATAAGCAGCTATCAGACCCTGTGAGGCCTAAGAGCGGCAACAACCTCAAGGGCAGTGTGACTGGAAATGCTGGTGGGAGCTCATGACCAACCAGCAGACGGTCAATGTCAACATCTACCAAGGTGAGTCAGAGGAGGACAAGAGGGTGCTTCAATCACCCCTCACTGTGTGACCACGAACAGCCCAAACAACGGGACTCTGAGGCTTGCCAATGCCACGTGGTATGACAGGGACACAAGATCTAAGAAAAAGAACATGGAAGGCTGGCAGGGGAGAGCAAGTGGCTTCCGCAGGAGACAGATGCCTACCAAAAGAGACCAAGGGTCTGCCGGTTGCTGCAGCGGCACAAATATCCCATCAGCTTGCGCCTACATGTACTGTATGAGTGCTGTGCTCGCCCATTTGCTCATTCCTTTATTTATTTATTCTTTACAGGCTGCAAACTTGGGCTCTCATTTTAGATTAAACATTTAAGGGCAGAAGGGAATTATATTCTCCAAACCTGATAGGCCCACGGAAATGAAAATCAATTTAAGGAGGCAATTATTTTTACAGAACATTAACCTAAATTATTAGATTAGGAATGGGGTGATTATAATGAGCCGTTATGAAAATCAAAAGTGATCATTGCTAAGATGCTTGCTGAATGTTGATTTCAGGGAGGTTTTCAGAGCCACTACCGACTTCCTGATGTCTGTCTAAGCTTCCATAGTAAACTACTGACTATGAAATATTGGAAATTGGGGAGAGGACACACACAGCTTTAAATTTGAGGATTTCTTCCCTCAAGAGATGAAGGAGGGAAATTTTATAATGGATATGTAGAATATATAAATTTAAGTCTCTGTCTGCTAGAGGCCAGTCTGTTTCATTCTCCATAATTCCATCTCAGGCTGCAAGTGTCTCATCCATACCCCCCAGTGTCTCTGTATACTGCATCTTCTCCTGTGTGTTAGAATTCCGTTGCTGCCTCTGTCTCACCTGCTAATGGCTTTCTGGACAGAGCTCCGAGTCTTTTATTTACATTGATGTCACAGAACTGAGTAGTATATCTGGCTCATTGGTGCTTAGTACATTTTTTTTAACTTAATAAAGTACCAAAAAATTAAAAGTTACAGCACATATTTTATGTATCAGTGACTCTTCAGCTATC
Organism: Peromyscus attwateri; assembly: GCA_902168425.1. Classification (NCBI taxonomy): domain Eukaryota; kingdom Metazoa; phylum Chordata; class Mammalia; order Rodentia; family Cricetidae; genus Peromyscus; species Peromyscus attwateri. The sequence continues at coordinate 5,312 of CABHPP010147709.1, read as the reverse complement.
CAACAGCTTTATTGTGGCTTCTGGTTTTGTGTCTAATGGCGTTCCTGTGGGGGCAAACGTGTGTGTCTGCATCGACATGGGTTTCTTCTTTCAGCCCCTTCCTTCTGTTTGTTTGGTACTATTCTGATCGGTTTGTTTTGTTTTATCTTATTTTATTTCCTTTCATTATTTTCCCTTGGGTAGCTGTTTGGTTTTTATTTATTTACCCATCTATTTATTTATTTATATGTGCATTAGTGTTTTGCCTACATGTATGTGTGTGTGAGGGTGTTGGAACAGGTGCGAGCTGCCATGTGGGGGTGCTGGGAATTGAACCTGGGTCCTCTAGAAGAGCAGCCAGTACTCTTACCAGTACTCTTAACCGCTGAGCCATTCTCCAGGGCCCCAGCTGTTTGTTTTCCAACAAGAGAGAAAAATGGGGAAGGGGAGAGGGGAGAGAAAACCATAGTTAGAATATATATTGGCGTGGGGGGTGGGGATCTAGTTTCAAGATTTTTTTTTTTTTTTAGGTTTGGTTTTTCAAGAGAGGGTTTCCCTATGTAGTTTTGGTGCCTGTCCTGGATCTTACTCTGTAGACCAGGCTGGCCTCGAACTCACAGAGATCCGCCTGGCTCTGCCTCCCGAGTGCTGAGCCACCACTGCCCGGCTTTATTTTCAATAAAATTTTTAAGAAGAGTGTCACTGTAACATTATAGTGAAGCTCTCCAAGGCTAGTTTGCTTTTGTTTAAAAGTCAACTTTTTCCATCATCTCTGTATTCAAGGTATAGAAATTATTGCAGATGAGTTGGTGCCTTCGAATGTGATATGCTTTTTCCCTTTTAACTTGAATATTGTGTGACATCTGACACACACAAAAGAAATCTAAATTTCTGTGTCCAAAGATGTTATGCCGTGGAAATGAGACACTACACACACTGTAGGCTCTACCTGCCATCTTATGAAGAGGCCCTGCCTTGTGTGGCCAGGAGGTGGCAGCATGCTCCAGCGAAATGTCACCAGATTGCTATGCGCCACCTTCTTGGTTTTCAGAACCGCCCCATTAACTCCCTCCTCTAAAAAGTACGGTAAACAAAGAGCTGGCTCCTGCTGATCTGGAGTGGGTTCAACCAATAGACAACTGGATCCACTGTTACTAATTATCACCTCTTTGCTAAGAGAGGGAAGAAGACCTCAGGGAAGAAAGAAAGGAAGGAGGGACGAAGGGAGGGAGGGAAGGAGAAAGTAAAAAAAAAAACCCTGGAACCTCATTATCTGCATACTTAATGAACTTTCAAGCCAATATACATGATTAACATTTGGTGTATCTGTATCGTTTTCAAGGCTAACCCTTTACCTGCTAACACAGATAACTACTGATTGTAATGAAATCACACAGTTACAAAAACTAGTGGGGATTTTAAGTTGGTTAACTTACTGATCCTGTGGACATGTAAATCCTCCGTTTTTGCCAAAGAATTTATCCCTGGGAAGGGCCCTCCTGTTCAGACTGACAATATCCTCACACCATGCATCACACCTATGTTACTGACATGTAATCTTTTCCCAGAAAAATGAAACTGTAATTTTAAGTAACTAGATTTTAAAACAGACATACAATTAGTTGTCTATTTGGTTGGATTTGATTCAGTCAGTAGCAAAATGTACTAATATGTAGACCTCCCTAATTAGTTTTATTCTACCAGGCTGATGTGCTTACCTACAAACCATTAGGTAACAGCACCCTGGAATTAAACCTTCAAGAGTTCCTGGCATGCTTTTTAAACCATTTTCATTTGAGTGCTTACTTTCCTGTGCAGTTTCCCAGGAAACGGAATGACCAGTTACTATTTAAAACACAAAAATAAACTGATGACTTGTCAGCTTAGCCTTGTCTTCAGTAAGAAAGAGCAAGGAGGTTATTAAAGACCGTCTTGGGGCTGGAGGGACAGCTCAGTGTGCAGGGTTCTTACTGCTCTTCCAGAGGACATTTGTTCAGTGCCCAGCACCCACACCAGCTCTCAACCACCTGTAACTCCGGCTCCAGGGGACCTGATGCCTCTCTTGGCCTTCAAGGGTTTCCTGAACACATGGCACATATACACGGAGACACATACATTAAAAATAAATAAATAAATATATAAATATATAAATAAATAAAATCTGGGTTTAGAGACAGTTTCCAGAGTGAAAGCAAAGAAATGGGTAGAGGGAAATAAGTAAAGAATGAATAAATTAACGGACCAAAGATCTTTATTACTTGTTGAATTGCAGTGTAGTTAGTAGTATTTATGTTAATGGGTGCAGTTGCATGCAGAAAATTACTATTTTTCTTTTTTCTTTCTTCAAGGCTATTATCAACAGAAAACAATATATCACGTATCAATTCTGTTACTAAATTGCTAAAAGTTTATTGATACTTATTTGAGATTATAAGGTAGTGATCCCTAAGTTTAGAAATGTGTCAGGCAATAAATAGAGTATAAGCCAGGTTCTGATTTGGTATTTCACACGAAACCTGAAGCCTTGGTGAAATATCCCTGTCCACAGGCCCAGCCAGTGCCCTATAGTGACCCAGCCACAGACGCACAGTCACTTAGCATCACTCCCTGTCTAGTACACAGCTCACTAAGTTTTTGAGGACTGAACTGCTCGGCCGAGCTTTCTGTACTCTGTGTGCTCTAGAGATTTGGTAAATGTAAGGATGGGACGGAAGATATGGACTTGGTGCACAAATAAATTGAACAAAGGAAATTTACCAAAGAATGGAACTGAAATGGTAATAAAAATGATCTCTTAAGGATAATTGCTAAAAACTGTCGCAGCCAGCACAGCAGAAGCTAAAACTAGGAGACCCAGGAACAAAAGAGCAATGACTGTGCACAGATTCACATGGCCTCCCTAAGTTTCTTTTCCTGAGAAAAGAAACCAACTTTGTTTTACCGCTGCGTGTATCTAAAGCGGGGTTTCTGCAAGTGTCGGGCCTTACATAGAGCTGTAGAAGTCACAAGAACTCAGAGCAACCTCATGAACATACTTCCCCCAAAAGCGTACCTAAAGGCAGTTTCCTTCTCACTATTAGACTGTCCTGCAGGACTCTGCAGAGACATGTGAATGCCAGGGGGGTGGATTAACTGAACCACAGGTTGCCCTTTAATTTAGGTTTGCCTTTGAGGAAAGCTTTTTAAAAGTCATAAATAGTTTCTAAGTACTTTCTTCTAAGTACTTTAGAAGATCCTGGGGAAACAAATGTAAGTCAAGTGTTGGCAGAGAGGTGGGGAAGGCGGAAAATGTGATCTCAACAGTTTACACCTGCTCTGAAAATGTCATAATGAATCCCATTATTATATATAATTAATATATGCTAATAAAAACATTTTTTAAATTGGAGGACTGGAGAGAAAGCCAGCAGTTAAGGGCACTTGCTACTCTGTCCTAAGGACCCAAGTTCAGGTCCCTGCACCCATATCGCTCACAAACACCTGTAACTCCAGCTCCAAGGGATCCAGCACCCTCTCCTGGCTTCCTTGCACACACACACACACACACACACACACACACACACACACGCATGCACGCACGCATGCACACACACACTGACACACACAAAATATTTAACGGATCAAAAATATTTGTAGGGCCGGGCGTTGGTGGTGCATGCCTTTAATCCCAGCACTCAGGAGGCAGAGGCAAGCAGATCTCTGTGAGTTCGAGGCCAGCCTGGTCTACAGAGCGAGATCCAAGAAAGGCGCAAAGCTACACAGAGAAACCCTGTCTCGAAAAACCAAAAAAAAAAAAAAAAAAATATTTGTAGCATGGTAGACAAGTCAGAGATAAAATATGAATTTGAGATTTATTTATCAGTAAAAGAGCAAAGTTATTCCTTCAGAGAAGGAATGGGGAGAGATAAGAATTCTGAAGCCACACTTGGCAGAAGCCTAGATAAAATGCTATACAGATAAGCTAGCTGGAGGCAAGAGGGTAGAGGACATGGTAGAGAAAAATAGTGCCTTGGAACCTCAATGGCTGTCACCAGGGGAAAATGCTAGAGTTTGGGCAGATAGATATTGAAATCTTATTGTGTTCAAGTGCTCAGTTCAGGGAAGAAGAGACAGAATTGCATCAAGCCAACAGTAAAATAAGTAGGTTATTTTGATCCCCATGCTTCCATCATTTCCAAAAATCATACTTTACAGTGAAACCACAGCCTTAAAGGAATCCAATACATCAATACACTCTTTTTCAAAAGACTTTAAATGCGCAGCACATTTAGAATGAGCAAAGATGTGGTCATTTTGGCTTCTGAAGAGTTAATAAGCACTGTATGAAATGCCACTTAAAGCCTCCGGGCAAAGCTGCAGCTCGGTTGGCAGAATGCATGCACAAAGCCATGGGTTCAGCCACCAGCACCACATGAATGGCATGGCAAGGCACACATGTCACCCCAGTGCTCAGAAGGTAGAGAGGAGATGATCAGAAGTCCCAGGTCTCCCTCAAAGCCAACCTGTGCACCTGAATCAAAGATAGTGAGAAGGTGCCAAGAAGACTGTACTGCCAGCTAAGGCCCGAAGAAAACGGAATCTGGTCACCTTTCTTTGGCCAATGGGTTCAGTTTTCCATGAGAAAGTTTAAGGCCAGCTTGGACTATATCGTGAGTGGTAAGGCATCTGGAGACACAGCAAGACACTGATTCAATATAAAAAAAAACAAGTACAGTGTTTTAATATCTCTTTTAAAGTACTAGGTTAAAATGCATTATTCTATCAACCATAAAAACTCATGTTCTTTAATTCATTACTAAAAATCAAACAAAACTGATGAGTTATAGTTCCTGCTTTGACCCAAGAAGTCAATGACACCTGTCATTTTCAACTGTGTTCAAACAACAGTCAAATACTATCGGTATCCAGTGACATCAGAGAAACAAATTCTTTTCCAACAGTACATTTGGCTTTTTAAATAAGCCATGAGAAAGTTGAAAATATCCCTGTGTTAAGTTATGGGGGAGGGCACAGGAAGCTAAAATCAATGTCATGCTACTATCATCCTCCCTTTCCAAGGGGACTTTGACAGCATAGGTTAAATCAACCTATGACACTTGACAGCAGTCAACGGGACAATAAATACAGACTTCCAGACTTAAGGAAGAAAATCTGGCTGAGTTTGAGTGGTCGAGGGGTTTAATTTCTCACTGAAATGTACAACCACACACACAATGTCTCTGCCACCATCAAGTCACCAAGTTGCCATTTTTCCCCAATGCTGAATTCTTTACTCAGTGGAAATAACAGGTTCTTCCTGGCTGGTTCTCCCTCTCCTCTCCTCTCCTCTCCTC
>CABHPP010147708.1:18970-40234 GCA_902168425.1 Peromyscus attwateri | reverse complement strand
GAGAGAGAGAAAGAAAGAAAGAAAGAAAGAAAGAAAGAAAGAAAGAAAGAAAGAAAGAACTCTGAATCCATTGCTTAGTGCTCAAAGGTAACATGGTTTCTGCCCAAGCACCTAAAGAGGTTCCACATGTGGAAAGTAATCACTGATCAGCAGCATCTCCAATAGAACACCCAAAATAAATATAATTTGGAAATTTAGTGAAGTCTGAGTGTCACTTACCTGATCCCTGAATTGAGCATTATCTCAGAGTCACTTGGGGAATTTTTTTAAAGTAAAGATTGAACAAATAAGGAAAGACTTGAAGACTACACCTCAACGTATTCTCAGAGTCCAGACTCCATCCCAAAGAACAACCCAAGCAGCTCTACTGCCTTTTAATGCCAACAGACGCTAAAGTGATGAGCTTGCAGGTAGCTATTGAAGAACTTCTAGAGTATTTCATTAATTTAGAATTAAAGGTAACTAGCTCTAGTAAACTTCTTCTGAAAAAGTAGTCACCATGTTGGTAGGTTGTCCAGAAAAGCAACCAATATAACCTAGTTATTGGAAAGAGTCTTCAGCACTTTGGAATTTACTGTGAGGGAATCAATACCCAGACCTCTGTATACTTTGCCCCAGATTTAAATTGAGTTCTGGGAGAACGGAATTTTCATTGAAAGGTCTCAAGCTCCATAACTATGTGCCCAGATGAAAAGAAGTTCAAAGCAGGCTATAAAAGTCCATGTGTTGACCTCAGTGCTCAAAAAGTTGTAAACCAAATACAGATGCTGCTCCCCTTACAGAGGGTGACTGTGTCCCCCAAAACATTCAAAACACTAGTCAGTGGGAACTTTACTGGCCACATATAGCCTAGGCACCATCCTACACATTTGCTTTGAGCTAGACAAAAATCAACCTATGAAAAGTTCATTTTGTAAGTGTTAAAATATCTCAAATAATTTATTGAAAAACAAATTCTTATCACCTACCCCTGGAAGGTAAAAAAAAAAAAAATCATATGCTGAACCATCTTAAGTTGGGGACTCTCTTGGTCCACATTCTAGATTTGTATTCTCTGAATTCTAGAGCTTTACGTAAAAGAAGAATTTTCTCCTTGTACCTCGATTGCTTCCTATTTGTGAAAACTTTATGCCAAAAAAGCTCCCAGTAATTTAAGTGGAGACGATATGAGAGCACATCTATGAAGTCAGAGCTCAAACGTCTACCCCAGCTCACATTACACCCCCTCAGCTGCTCTCCATGGTTTCCTGAGTTTCCATCAAGGATGACAGACTTATATACAAGCATATTTTCACCATACAAGTCAATGTGTCTTTAACTAGCTCAACATTCAAGGTAATTTATTTTCCAGCATCTGAATGACCATTGATTATGTGTGGAAATCAAATCACACAGTGCAAGCTGCCTGTATAGAAGTATGCAAAGTCTGAGAAACTGGTTGTAGTTTTTCTGATTAGATATTGATTTATTCTAAATATATCAAGTACTGTAAGATAATTAAAGCCTGGGGGTACACTGTCACTTAAGATCAACAATTGAGTTTCTCCTTGCTTATCTGTACCTGCATTTGCCGGAATCACTTTAATATTAATAATGGTAAGGATTCTGCTGCAGTTTTTGATAACTGTATTACTCCCAGGAATGAAGAGAACTGGAAAGGGACAGCACACAGCTGTCACCAAACATTTCATCAAGCATAATCTATTCACATAAATTATGCCACCAAGTTTTCCAGATTCTTAAAGCAATTCCTCTATAGATCTTTCTATAGTAAGTCTGCTTTCAAAATTGTTTGAAATGCCTCCATCCTAGAAACATCCTAGAAATATTTGAGTTCTCTAGGTAGGTAACTCTCCCCAAACAGTGATTTGAAATATCACAAGACCTAAGCAGAAGGAATGAATGGAGCAAGAGTTAGCACTTGGTCCCAGAGTAACAAAGCAACTTTGAAGTGTGGGCTACTTTGGGACCAAAGTATAAATCAAATAAAAAAATAAAAATGACCGTTCACCATTTTGTCACCTTCACGATGAACTTGGGGAGTTTTATGTTGATTTGTCCTCCTGATCAAGGATCAATTATTTCCTCTACAGTATTAATCCTCAAACCAAAGAAACAAATTTTGAAGAGAAAAATAATAACCGTAGTAATACCAGTTCTGGTCAGATGAACTTCAGTAGAAGAAATGATTTCAGTGGAGAAATTATCCGTTTCCCTAGAGACCAAGTAAATCACACATGGAGGAAACAGATCCAAGGAGGGAAGACTAACACCCAAGTGAAGCCTGGAAACTCATACTGAGAAATTTTCTTAAAGGTATTAAGAAAAAAATATAAGGGGAAAAAGTTGTGTCACTCACGGAGACTGAGTCACATCAAACACTCGCCTTTCCAAGCACTTTTGCATAATACGAGGAACGGACAAGCCCATGAATTAAAACTACTAAAAAGGCAGAGAGGGCCACCCATTTGTTAAGCTAATGAAACGTCTGTGACACTCTTCTGAACATCTAGTTCTGCTTGTAAATAGGCCACGCAGGCTGCACCTCGCAGGTGTTCCAGCCAGCTCCAGCAGCCAGCCAGCTGCCACAACGCTCTAAGCATGCCTCACAAAGCCCAAACCCTTGGCAGAGAGGGCTTGCTTGGCTTTCTGGGTCATCAAAGTTAGTTTTTGCTCTCATCACACCAGAGAAAAATCATACAAGAGTCCGTCTCGGGCAGGAAAGGAGAGTATAGCCTGAAGGAAAGAATCTGAGAGGATTCCGCCTAAACCAACAGCGGACAGTGTGTTTGGGTAGTGCACATACCTGAACAACAACAACAAAAATTCCAAACATTTCCTGTAGCATTTGCCATTCACTTACTCCTTAGGAATAACCCTTTGCTTTCCCAAAGAGCCACACAGCCACACCCCCAGAGAAGAAGTGCACTCACCAAAAAGTGACAGTACTCCACAGGCAGACCAGAAAACCAGGGACATGCCCACGCTGCCCGTGCTCTGGAGTATGCCCTTGGGGGAGATGAAGATGCCCGATCCGATGACGGTGCCGATGATGATGGAGACCCCCCTCAGCAAAGTGATCTTCTTTTTCAGAACCACCTTCTCCTGCCCTGGTGGCTCTTGGCCCCCCATGGGGGGCAGCCTCCCGCTCACATTGCCCTGCAGGTAACCTCCTTTGGAGATGGTGGCCACAACTGGCTTTCTGACCATGGTAGTGTCACGCCAGGGGAGGGGGGTGAAAGAGAAAACAGAGGGAAAACAAAACAAAACAAAACAAAAACTTTCAACTTTGGTTTCTCTAGATGTGACTGATCACTGTTGAGTCTCTGCTACCTCTTTGCTTTCACTGACTGGCTCTGCACTCTAATGTCCACAAGTGGAACCCCAGAGGTGTGTTCTAGCCTTCCCGGCTATCTAATTATGCCTCTTATTCCTCGGAGCACCTGTGTGGCACCGCACCGGCTCCAGGAGCAGTCGGTTTGCTGCAGCCGTGGCTGCTGCCCTATCATTACACACCAGCTCAGCTTCCTCGTGGACTCCTATTTATGCTACCGCCTGTCACACCAACTTACTGGGCTACAATGATGATGCAAATTCTCCAGGTTTGCATCAGCCACATGAGAAAGCTCCGGCTTGAGAAAGCGCCAGCATTACTCAGCTTTTTTTTTTTTTTTTTAACAGTAGCGGTGTGTTGCTCAACTGACCCAAAGCATTTCCCTGAACAAAGCATACTCTTAAAGAGGGGCTTAGCCAATCCAAAAGAAGTAAACTGGGAACAGACTTGTCGTGGTGACTTTAAGCAACTCAGCTCTCAGAGAGAAAAGAAAATGGAAAATGAAACAGGAAACGATTACTTCATTTTAAGGAGTTGCTTCTTAACTTTAACGCGTGCATAAAAATGTTGTATGCCCGACTGTTTTGACAATAGAAAGGTGCCTTAGGACTGCATTGTTTGCAATAGCAAAGTTTAGACTTCATAATTTGTATTCTACTTTCTTCCCGGGTGTGTTTCCTAGCAACACTGTCACATCTAATATTTACAAAGCTAGAAACTTTGTGCACTCTAGAGCCGTGGCTGCACGCAGCTCCACATGAACAGCCGCAATTATTTCTTAAGACCTATAATACACTGGTATTTAAGATCGCCATCTGAGTTTGAGAAGTTGAAAGATCACAGTGACGGGAGAAAATAGTCATTTTCTGATTCTTGTCAGCACAGTGTGATTTCCTGAAGTGGAGGACTCCTTCATTTGCATGTTGCTCCATCAAATTAAAAAAGACTGACTCTTAGGCAATACTTGTAATTGCACGAAGGCACGCAGAGAGCAAAAGCTTGAGAAGGAATTCACAATATAAGAGCTGGAGAAAGTGAGGGGATTATAGGGTGTATTTTTTGGATCTATAAGCTATTATGATTATAATTTAAAATGGAGTAAAATCAACAAGTACTAAATTTTAGTTAGCTCAAAGCCATAAGTTCTCGATGACTGTAACAGAAGTATAGTGTCCATTTCATAAAACTAAAAGGATGTTTTTTTAACATTAGGAAATAATGAAATTTTGAGGACATGGAGGTATTTAATCTGATTTAGCGTTCCATACGGTGCACATGTACTGAAACCTAATGCCCTATTATAATATACACAGCTTTCATATTTTGTCTGTCAGTTAAAAAGAAATTTAAACATATAAAAGTGCATTAAGATTGCAAACCAGGGCTAAAATGTTTACATTGAAAAGATCAAAAGTAAACACATAAACTTGAAACTTTCTGCTTCTAACCAAGTGTCTTATAAAAGCCAAATAAATACCAAGAGAAAAGGAATCTCAACTATATCAGCTTTGGCTCTGGGTCATTGTGGTTTGAATTTAATGAGGAGTCTGATGCCATCACTATCCTGAAGCTATGTTCAGAACCCATGATTAAATATGCTTTAGAATCTCTCAATAAAAACAACACACAGAAAATCTCTGTGGAAGAAAGATTGACTAAAGGGGAGAGAGGGGTGGGGGGTGACAGGGGCAGCAAATAACCTGGCTGGAGGGAAGTGGGGGAGGGGAGAGAGAGGAGGATGTGGGGGTGACAGACACAGGAAATAACCATTGGCAAGGAATCCTGGAAAATGTCAGAAGCTTTCTGTTAGTCCTTACCTGAGAAAATGTGCATGACATGATTGCCTCATCACACAAATAACTGAGGCCACATGATTTCCCTTTGACATGACCTACCCCAATTTTGTGTAATTTGCTTTGGATATATGAATCATCATTTTTATAAACCCAAATTAATACTTTTCCTCACCTGTTATGTATTTCAAAAAATAATAAATGGGAAATGGTCCTTATTAAATCTTGTCCAAATTCCTCAGAAAGGAAACAAAGGCTCCTTCCCCTCTGTTCCATTTCTCCTGTTCTTGCCCTGAACTTCCACTCACATAATTCTCCTGATTAATGAACTTAAGCAGGGGTGGGAAACTTTGTCTCCTCAGAGGGGAATGTTAATTCTGAAGACATAAGAGTTAAAAACAAAGCACTAAGCCCCAGGCAACCGTGTCGTGTCCTGTAACTGCCAAGGCACCACACTTTGGTGACTAAATTATAAATGGTTGGACTAGTAAGTAAGACTAGGGTACTATTCAGACAGGATGTTGGAAATATTCCAAAGGAGGAAAAATGTCCTTCCAATTTTAAATAGCATTCTCTTCCTTAGCAATTTTAATAGGTGTTCGTGGAGAAAAAATTCTGAAATTATACTAATAGCCAGGAAGGTGGTACTCTCTCACATGGGACTAAGACCGAATGAAGCCTTCTTTAAACCCGCACATAGCTAATAAAAACCCTTAGTGTATCTCTTTGAACTACCCACAAACTTACAAAAAAATACAGGTTTCAAAGCAAGTGTTGAATTACCTTTAAGGTTAGCAAGGCTTTATAATCACCAGTGTTAACCTTATAATCTAAGAATTTGGTTGGTCTTCAAGTATGTATATGTCATAAAAATAAATTCAAAGCAAATAAGTTTATTGTCTCTCTCCTGCTTTTGGTGTTATTTGGAGCATTTTTTGTTGATGTTGATGAACACTTACTTAATGTTCACTATGCTCAAGGATGGTCCCAGTTCCCTAAAAGTATCCCATGTGTTGTGGTAGTTCACATGTTATGCTGAAGATGTCAGCCCCATGCGCATAGACACAGCTGTATAATTTAGGTGTGGCCAACCGCATAACCGTTTTCCAGTTGCAGTGTGTTGGAATGTGATCTGAGCTGACATATTTCTAAGTAGAATTAGAATTACCCTTTCTTATTTGTTGGCAGTTGTACCGACAAGGATGTCAAACATGTCTCTGGCTGTGTCGCAAAGGTCCCCATGGAGATACTTACTGTCCCAGTATCACAGCACTGTGTCTTCATTGCCAAGAAGACTGGACTGGTGCTGGATCCTGAAGATCTTCCATGGATCCTATCAGCTACTGGGGTTCCTTACTAGGAATGCTGACTGGTACCCCACACCAATATCAGTCACACGTGGAGGGTGGGGATGAATGTGAAGGCTCCTCATTAGAGCGCCTAGAAACAGGTTGTACCATGTGATAGCCATTAGCCAGATGCGGTTTCCAGTTCTGGAAATGTGTTTAAAATTTAAAGTATATAATTAAAGTAAAATTTAAATATAAAATGACTTCCATAAGAAAGAGATTATATACTTGGTGAAAATTTGGAGAGTTTTCAATATAAAATAGATGAGACATTTTTTTTTGATTTGTTATGTTTGAAACAAAATCATTATTGACACTTCAAAGAATAAAAACTGAGTGCAATGAGCAGAGAGAAAAGCTCAACTGATTTTTGTACATCTCACTGTAGTGCAAAAGCTAACATTTTTTTCTCTGTAAATAGCGGAGTATTAATTATTTTAGGGTTTATGCTCATTCTTTTTCTCTGTACTTTGTTCTTCACTGATGTAAGTGTGTGTGCACATGTGTTACAACCTTTTCAAAAGGTAAAGCTCCTTCTCAGCTTCCGTACAGTTTTCAGCTCTTTGTCTGGCAGCATCTAGACTGTAGTCAGGATGAAAGAATACAAAGCCATTGCAATGGCTTGTAGTAGGGATTTTTACAAATAAAGTTTTATTGAAATACACCCATAGCTGCTCATTAATCTATTTCTCAAGCTGCTTTCACATCTCTACAGCTGGCCCATTGCAAAAGAGATGAGTGGACCCGAAAGTGGAAACATTTATTTACCTCTAGCTTATGAACACACATAGGAACTCACCAGTGTTTACACTTACTGTCTTCTTCTAATACCTGTCCTTCTGTGTTCATTGACCAATAGTCCTAAAAGGAAGGCATGTCCTGCCTTGATCATTCCCTCTGCCTGAAGTTCCATCACTTAATGTACATATTTTGCTAACTTACACAACTTAGTAGTTACAATAAATTAGTATTTATCATTTTTCTCTGATCCTTATTCCTTTGGGTGTTTCCTGATATGAAATGCTAAGTCTGCTATGGAGTAGAAATCACTGAGTCCACTTTATAACCATTAAGCCCAGTACTGTAAGCCTATGTATTTATAAAGGAAAAGGAAAAGGTGGAGCTCTGGGGCAGGGTGGGGAAGGGAAAGAGCTAAGTCATGATTGGTCATGCTAAAGGGTGATTGTAACATACAGAAATGAAAACTACGGTTATATCAGAGTATTACTTAGAGATTTGGAGACGAACAACAGAGGAGAAAACAAATTACACTAGGAAGAAAAACTGTTGTCCCTGAGGAACAAGAAGGAGCACTCCTGGGGGATGATAAAAAACAAGGCCATCTGTTCATTTCTTAATCCTTTTAGAATACCATGTTCTTACTGATTGATAACAAATAACACAAAAGCAGAGTATGCTGGAAAGAAAGACAAAATAACGTAAACTAAAAAGTGATCAAATGGTTTCTAAGGTGCCTTTACTTGGAGAAAAGGGAGGTGAGACATTATTTCCTTAGATTGTGTGGTTATTGAGCTATGTTAACAGTGGAAGATAAATCACTGAATGGAAAGAAACAGTGAGAGAGGACAGAGGGACAGGAGATGAGGAGGAAGGCAGGGGATGAGGAGGGCAGGGGATGAGGAGGAAGGAAGGAGAAAGAGGAGGGCAGGGGATGAGGAGGGCAGGGGATGAGGAGGAAGGAAGGAGAAAGAGGAGGGCAGGGGATGAGGAGGAAGGGTGGAAGGGAAGAAAGGAGAGCAAGAAGGAATGAGGAAAAAAAGAATGAGAGATAAGGGAAATAGGGAGGAAGGAAAGAAGAGCCAGAGAAATGAGAGGGAGAGAAAGAAAACGAGAGAAAAAGAAAGAAGAGTGGAGGGAGAGAAAGAGGGGAGAAAAAGAGAAGGAAGAGGAGGAAGGAACAAGAAAAAAAGAATAAACCGAGCAAAGAAATTCATGACTTCTGAGCCATAAAAAAATAAAAAGTAATACTAAAAACATCAATAATTCTAAATTATAATGAAGAAAGTTAATAAAAGAGGTTAAGAAAAAAGCAAAGCAAAGTTTAAAATGACTAAAATAAGTATCCAAATATATAAATCATGTACTAGTATAATTAAATGGATTAAATTTGCCCATTATAAGGCATAAACTACATAGGTTTTTTTTTGTTTTGTTTTGTTTTTTTAAGAAACATCTACCTAGTTTTAAAATTAAAACATGAAATTAAACAAGATAACTTTGTCAAAAAATTATCCAGGAGGAAAAGAGTCATCGGGCAGATAAAAAAATCTTTATGCACTGGGGAACACAGCCTCGGAGGTTTAGAAACGAACATGACGGAAGTTCATAATCACGGCTGCAGTTTCTTACATTTCCCTCAAATTCATTAAACCAATGAGAAAACCAATTACGGATTGCAGCAAAGTTCTTGTTTGATCCACTTCTATTCTCCCTCCACCCCACCCTTTTCTTCTTATCCTCAAATTTATGGTCTGCTTTGCATCTTAGATCCTCTCTAAGGATGGAACTTGGACTATTGGGGCCAGGATTCCCATGGAAGTAGAACTTCATAATAGCTAGAAGCAGACATCCCTAGAAGAACGCTAGTCGATGATTCCCTGATCTGAGATTGTGAAAGTCTAACACTCTGGAATGGAGCTAAAACTTAAGGCATACTTTCCCTTGTGAGTTCATCTTGCAGGATCCCACTGCTGAAATCAGACTTTTTTTTTTTTTTTGTCTGCTCCCATCTACTCCAACCTCACTCCTGCCCCTCCTGCTTCCTCCACTCCTGACTGGTGTTCCTGAAAGCATTTCCTTAGCAAATCTTTTGTATTTGATTCCTCATCTTATCATCCTTACCTAGAGAACCTTGCTCAAGGTAGTTGCTACTGGGGTTGTCTAAAATGCATCCTCTGAGGGAAGGAACCCGGGTTTACTCACACGCTGGTCACTTGGTAATAATGCCTGACTCACAAACGATTGTTGCCAGCTTTTGATAGGCTGTGGTGGTGTTGTTTCCAAGACTTTCACCTGGAAAGAACAGCAGGATAGACTTACAAAGGGATGTATTCTCCTGTGAAGTCTCTTTATTTAGGAGTACTAAAGGTAATCCCTTTAATAATAGCAGTAAGACAAATCCAGAGTCAATTGTGTCCTTAACACAGTATCTATGTGCACTGACTAACCATTTCCATTAGACAAAAGATAGAACTAAAGCATGAAAATGTAATGATGTGGAGAAACATGGATGAGCTTTGGTGTAAAAATAAAATTGAATCAATGTACATACCATACAATAGACATAAAATCATGGTAGATCAATTTAAAAACAAAATCATAAATGTTCTATTATAAAAACATGGTAGCATCCCCTTAGAATACGTAGTACGGAAGATTTGTCTAACTAACAAACTCTCAGGAAAAGTAACCTTCCCATGTTTAATTCTAAATCCACAAAGCAAGACACAAGTCAGAAATAAAACGGGAATGATAGACTTAGCACACAGTCAAATTTTTCTAATCTCTTTAAATTTAACTTTGTCACACAATGTGTTCTCATTCCATTCTGCTGCTGTGACAAATACCATGGCCAAAAGTAGTTTGGGGAGGAAACATCTTATTTCAGCTTACTAGAAATAGTTCATCATGGTGGGAATTCAGAGCAGGAAGTCAATGCAGGAGCCTGAAGCAGAAACCATGGAGGATTGCTGCTTGCTGGCTTGCTTATAGCTTCATGCTTAGCTAGCTTTCTTATACAGTCCAGTACCACCCATCCAGGAAGTAAAGCTGGCTTGGCCATACTCCACCAAAGAACCCAGACAATCCCTCACAGACATGCCATATTCTGACCCAAACAAGGCAATCCCTCAACTAAGTTTCCCTTCTCAGATGACTCTAGGCTGTATCAAGTTGACAGTTAAAACCAAGACACAAGGCAATAAGTAAGTGAAAAACATGATAGACAATTAGCACTTATACCTATAGAAACATGCTCAACCTTATTCATACTGAGAGAAAAATAATTCCACCATTGTGCACATCCTCAGTCACCATGAATGTGGCCATAGAGATGTCTTCTTGAAGCTGAATCTATCTTCTAGGCATTATCGGGGACTATGGGGGTCCAGCCCCTCAATAGTCCCCTCCCAGGGTCCGGGAAGAATCTACAACCAGCTGATAATTAATCTTTGATGAAAAGAAATGAATCTATGTACACGAAACTCCTTAGTTCATACACTTTATTATTCTGTGATAGTTCTCGCTCCACACAGCTTCTATTCTGCTCTCATGTCTAGCTCTTTTCTTGCCCGATTTCTCTCTATATTTATCAACTGTCCCCTCTAGGTTCTATCTTAATTCCTTCATCTAGTTCTGTCCCTTTAGGTTCTCATCTATCTAGTTCTTTCCCCTATCAGCTCCTCTCCCATCTCCTTCTCTCTCATCTGGCTCTTCCTCATCTTGTTCTTCCCCATCTGACTCTTCCTCATTTTCCATCTTGTTCCTCTAGTACTCTCTTCTAGCTCTTCAATCTAGTTCTTCCCCATCTCAGTTTGTTCCTCTCAAGTTCTTACCCATCTAGTTCTTCCATCCTCTTTTCTCTTCTCCGTCCTGCGCCCTGGAAGTCCCGGTATTTAAAGGGAGGGTCCGAGCTAAATTGTGTAAAGCTATTACTTAACGTTCACCTCTCCTAGGCGGTGTCTCCTTGTGGAATTTACCTTAAGTCAGGAGACTTGCCTGTGGGCTGCTATCATTGTTAGTCCTCGGAAGTTGGGCGCCCTCCTGGGCGGTGTCTCCTTGTGGAATTTAAGTCAGGAGACTTGCAGGTGGGCTGTTATCATTGTTATCCTTGGAATTTGGGCGCCCACCTGGGTGGTGTTTCCTGTAGTCCTTGAAAGTGGCTAAGGGAGATAATCTATCTGATTTCAGAGAAAGCCTTTCCTGAGGCTGTTCTCCAAATACCTGGAATGTGTATGTCCAGAGAGTGATCAGTCTACACTGTTAGCCCTTCTTAGGGAAAAGTCAATTGGGAAAACTATGAAGACACACATGATTTTCATAACAGAATACAGCTAATATATAACAAGCCAAGTAACACCAAAAAACTCCTTGGGATTTGGCTTCCTCTGGAGGAATTCCCTGATTCCTCCAGGTAGTGACTTTGCCATAACCAGCTGAGTTCTTATGATATATTCCTGCGGCTCTCAGCAAGGCATCATTAGATGAGCATCCAAAAGACAGTGACTAAAATGAATTCTTACATGTTACATATTTTTAATGATGAATAAAATTTACTTAGGGGAGAGAGGAAGGAAAGAAGGGAAGTTCTTCAGAGGACCACAGTTTATAGCCTTAAACTGAATGAGAGAAATCATGCATGGTGGCTCACCACATAAACCAAGGCCTCTAGAGGCTGATATAGAAGAACTTCACCCAGTCCAAGACTAGCTGAGGTTTTATAGTGGTTGTCCTGGGCAACAGAGTGAGAAAACAAACAAAAGAGTGAAAGGATTAGAAAATGTATAGCTTTTTCTATTAATGCAATCATTGATTCAGGCAAAAAAGAAGTCATCATGAACATCACAAACCACTGGGTAAGACTTGGTTGTAAGAGAATATTCATGTAATTTTGAATATCTGTGCAGAGATTATCCATAAATTTTCAAAAGAGAAAACTTATCTTTACAACCAAGAGGTCTACTTATCCTGTCTCAGGTAACCACAGTAATTGCTTGACATTGACATAAAAATATTAATAACCCAATAACATGTATGTACAATTCTTGTCAAAAATGTTGAGCCTGAATCAAGGAGAGAAAACAATAGAAGAAATTCAGAACATGAGGACAATTCGATCAACAGATTGTCTAGTGTTTTCAAAATACTCAATATAATGAAAATGAAAGGGGAAAGAATAATCTATATTTTAAAAAGCTGGCATAATAAAAACAAACTTCAGAAAACTTAAACTTCAAATATTAAGAAAATAAGCTTGAGGAAATATGAATAAGAATCATAAGCCCAAGTGATATGTGGAATTACTATGAGTTTTCTTACATGATCATAAAACTGTGATTGCATAGGGAACACTGTTACAAATGTACATATAAAATATGTCAACATATACAATTTAGTGACAAATGGCTACTTAACCCAGTGTGTAAGTACAGAAGAGACAAATGCCATACACTAGCATAGCTTTAACAAAGGCTTGTAAACAGCACTAATCATAATCCAAAACCAAAAGATTTATTGTCGAAAGTACAATGAAGTTCTAGGCAGTTTATTTAAAAACTTAGAGATCACCTACTTATTAATAGAGGTAAATCTGTGAAACATAATGTGCACTGATATTAACTAATGAAAGAAGGGTAAAAATTGCACGTATGCATGAACATGACTGTGTATGATCTCTGCATAAATGGGCTATTATGTAGCTACTTCCTGTAAATTGAAACATTGTCTTCTGGGGTAAGAAAATTCCTAAGACTCAAGAAGCTAACAAAATTTACAAGACTCAGAAAGCTCAGAAAGTTATCAGGTTCACAAGGTCCCTCCCCAAGTCAGGAAAGCAGTAAAAGGTGCTGAGAAGAAGCAATGTTGAAGTGGGGGCTGTCCCCCAGTCCTGCAGAGATCTCCAGGAATGGAGTTTCCATGAGTCATTACCCTTGCTGGAGTGGCTTTTTCCTGCATAGAGCTGCTTTTGAGCCATTGAGCTCCTGCATGTAACCTTTTACCTATGCTCCTATAAGTAAGCTCAATAAATTGACAGGCTCACTAAGTCAGACTTGAGAGGGTGCATTTCTTTGGTCTATCATCAGCCATAGCTTGGGTGAATAGATCTCCCAATGAACAGTCACACAACGAGGGAATAAGAAGAGAAAACTTTGACTTGAGACAGTATTTGTTCTGTCTGATAGTTCATTCTTAAGTGGTTAAGTCAATAATTATTTTTAACAACAACAAATAATTTTAAAGAGAGCAATGAAAAAGTGAGAAGAATGAAGAGATGGATGGGATAAACACAAGAACAAGTATAAATGCAAAATTGAGAAATCACAAGAGTGACAACCACTTTTCTGAAAGCTAGCAAATTAATCATGTGCTGGGCACCATAGATCAAAGTAAAAGGAGGCAAGACAGCAAATTTTAAAAGAAAGATGCACATGAGACTAGCAACAAATACAGACTTGAAAGTATAATTGCTACAAATGCAACAAAACTTGTTAGAAAACTAATCTAAAATAATTTTCAAACCTATCATTACTAATATGAACCAGAATAAAAAGAAAAATTGAGTGAATTTTTTTACTAATTAGAATTAATCAATAGTTTAAAATTACATTTCACAGTAAATGAAGATTGGGAAATTTTACAAGGGTCCCTGTGAAC
Organism: Peromyscus attwateri; assembly: GCA_902168425.1. NCBI lineage: Eukaryota > Metazoa > Chordata > Mammalia > Rodentia > Cricetidae > Peromyscus > Peromyscus attwateri. The sequence goes on along the minus strand of CABHPP010147708.1, from coordinate 26,366 downwards.
AGTTCAAGGATATACAATTCTTAACTTATGTAAACTGCTACTCCAAATAATACACCATAAAAGACTCCTTTTCTTAAAGGCATGTTTAGTTATATATCAAAAGGTAGAAAAACAGTAAAAGCAATGTCAATGAGAATCCAACTTTATTTAAAGCAAAGACAAATGTATGTTATACTGCTGATAATAAATTATTTGTACATAAGAGAAAGTCATAAAGTCTATAAAAATATACAAGGATATATGTGCAAATGTGTAAGAAAATCTACTCGAGTGAAAACAAATACAGGGTTATTCACAGATGAGTCACAAAACGAAAGCTTAGAAAACCTACCTTTAGGTATAAACCACTAGTCCATATTTACCAATAGTAAATATCGGCTGAAAGAACAGAGCCACTTGTGAAAATCCAACAGGATGGACCTACCTGAAGTATGGAGAAAGGAGCAAACACAGTTAGGATGCCCCTCAGCAATGTCAGCCACAACCTTCAGCAGGAATGGTTGGTCACATCCTCCAGTCATAGACTCTAACCCATGATGAGTAAGGCCTGTGGGATTCTTTTAAAACACCATGCTTTTTCTAGATCTAGCCTGACAAAAAGAATGCTGAAGCAATCTGTGTACAAGCTGAGTCTGGGCATTCGCCAGCCAGCAACTGCCCATCTGTAAGCTTATCTCATCAACCCCAGACTCCTGATTACAAGTTACAGTACTTTACACCTAGACACTAACAAAACACCTCGTCTTCTCTCCTCAGCCCTCTCCTGGCTATCATATTCCTACTGAAGACAGACCAGAGAAAAGTGGAAAAAAGAAAAAAAAAACTCAGACATAATGTAGCATGTCACATACAAGGCCATATAGTGTTGCCTAAAACAAATCAATCATAAAATATTTCAAGGAAGAAATAAAGAGATCGTGTTCTCTGACTACACCTCCGTTAGAAAATTGGAAGTAAGAAAGTTGGAGTCCCCATTCAAATTTCTGATCAAAAATACATAGTAATTGATTTCATAATTCTTAGAGATGAAGGAAAAGTAACAATATTACATCTAAATTTGTGAGCACTCATTATGGCCACATTAGAAAAAAAAAAAAAAAACTAAGAAGTAAACAGTAAGTTTCCAATGTAAAAACTTAGAAACAATGAGCCCGATGACAGGAGTTAGGTAAGTTAATAGAAATAGAAAATAAAAACAAAATACAGAAGCTCAATAAATTCTAACTCTTTGAAAAGTGACAGAATAAAAGTAAACCTATAACAATATTAGTATTAATAAAAAGAGACAAATAATAGTATGACCAATAGAGGAAACATCATATTAATGTGATTAAATTAAGAGGGGTCAGGTAGATGACTCAGCAAATGAAGGTGCTTGCACCAGACCTCCTGGCCTGAGACCCCTGAAACTACATGGTGGAAGGAGAGAACCAACTCCCAAATAGTCCTCTGTCTTCTACATATGGAGCATGGAAGGTGCATACCTGCAAGGTCTGTCTGTCTGTCTGTCTGCCTGCCTGTCTCTCTCTCTCTCTCTCTCTCTCTCTCTCTCTCTCTCTCTCCCTCTCTCTCTCTCTCTCTCTGTGTCTCTCTCACACACATTAATTAAGAATAAATAAAATGTAATTAAAGTATTTAAAAAATAAGGAAATGCAACTCAACTCAGCCTTACTGGATTGAAATTCTAGAAGAAACAAATGGACCAACTGTTCAAACTTCATCAAACAGAACTGACTTGTGAAGATGTCAAATGCTAAGATTAACCAGCTCTGCATTTTCCTTAATATATGTAAAATTAACACAAGATAAAAACGGCTTCATAGTGGACTCTTTTAATTGTTTTTAAAGATCAGTATAATGAAAGTTTGCGTATTCTAAACCCTTAGATGTTACTTGAATAGGAGAATTCTTACAGGAAGTAATGCTGGCAGGAACAACCAAAAATCAACACCTCACAAACAACCCAAATCCCTTCCAACGGGAGGATGTTAATGGATTGTGCTTTATTCACACAGAAGAGTGGGAAAACACAAACTCTACAGCATCATGAAAAACCATGATGAGTCTTACCATAAGGTTGAGTAAAGTCCAATCGCCATTCAATAGGAAACTCCCTTCATCCAGCTAGTAAAATCAAGGCACACACAGAGACATGAATCATTCCTACAGGGAAAAGAAAATTACAGGGGATAGGGCACAAAAGGAGAGGACATGAAACTTCATGGGTGTCCATGACATTATTTGCAAACAGGAAAATAAATACATGGCTATACATCTTGGACTAATCTTTCTGTTGCAATAAACCTAGAGATAGAATTCTCTGTGTCAGAGATCCTAGAAAAAAATAAAAAGTGACTGTGTTGTGTTGGTCTTAGGTACTTTTCTCATTGTTCTGACAAAATCAACTTAGTAGGTAAGAGTTTGTTGTGGTGCAGTTTAAGGAAATGCAGTGTATTCTAGCAGGGAAGGCGTGGTGGAGGAATGTAAGGCAAAGGGTCACATTGCATCTATACTCGGCAGAAGCTTGCCTCATTTCCTCTATTCTTTCTATTCCAGTTTTCTAGAATCCAAATCCACAGAGTTGTGCTGCTTACATGAAAGTTGGGGCTTCCATCCTAGGTTCAATCTCTCCGTTAACAATATTACTGACATGCTCAAATCCCATCAAGTTGGCAAAGAAAATAAATCATGATGTGTATCTTTTGATTCCATAATTACTGATTTTTTTCAGTGCTAGACATAGACTCTAGGGCCTTATACATGCTAGGCAAATGCTCTAGCACTGAGCCACCACCTCAAACTCTAGCAACAAGTTTCAGCCAGATATTTTACACAAGGAAAAGGAAAAAGTTAACTTTTTCTTCTCACAAGCTGACAAATGTTTAAGATGGATAATTTCCATGTATTTGTTAAGAATACGGAGGAAATGAAACTTGAATATTGACCCGAGTATAAATTTATACAAAGACTTTAGGAAGCCATCTATAAATATCCAGAAAAACTAAAGTTGGATATATAGTATAAATTAGAAATATCAGAAAATGCCATTTTGAAAATTCTAAAACCCTTCTTAGCAGCAATGCTTTTAGCAGCAAAAATATAGAAGCATCATAAGAGATTCTATGCATTGTGGCTTGTCCCTACTACTGAAGCCTATGAACTAAATTTGCATGTGTTAATATCCCAAAAGCATCATGTTAAATAGAAAAAGCAAACTACACTCAGCATGGCCTCATCTCTGTTAAAGGTAAAAGCACACAATATTGCATGTTGTTTATGAATCCATAGTAAAAGATCAAGGATTTCCATGAGGATGCACCAGCTCCCAAAGGGTGCTTACCCATGAAGGGGGAAGAGACAAGAAGGTGACAGAGAAAGGTTTTGCTGTGATCTGTTTTCATTTCTTAAAAGTGAAGAGTACATCTTGAGTTCAAGGAAATGTGCACAATGCTGTCAGTTAAACCCACATCCTGTGTTGGCTATATTATCTGCAAAGGTTTTTGTCTGTGGTATTTGATTATATCATCCATAAGCCTGAATTGAATGGGATTATGTGACAATCTAGTGTGACACCTGTATCTCTACTAATGTCCCAGTGACCATCTTCCTTCCCAGAAGGACTCTGCGCACACCAGCAAAGCAACCACTGGAATCCATGGAATTGCTCATGTGTCCAGTCTTGCCTGAAATAACCACATCCACCTAAGCCTAAATTCCAACCTGTGAAGAGGAAAGGAGTGTGGAGGAAAACACCTAGGCTCTCAGGGAATGAAAGAACAGGCTCTTTTTTGTAGTGGATTATTAATATTATATTAAGCAAACCCAAACCATCCATAACCAGCATTTCAGAACCCCTTCAGCACATAAGATGCTTACTTAACATCTTGAAGTGGGAGTACTACCATTTTAAAAAGTGTGTATACTCCACAAAAATACATGAAAGTGATATAAGAAAAACTATGAAGAGGAGCACAAATGAGAATCATATGGATATTTGAATACCATAACTCCTGTGGTATTCCTGTCTCACAGCTTCACACTGCTAAGGAATTGTGGGTCTTGGTTTCCATCAAAACATTGAGTCATCCCACTGTAATCACAAGCAAGTCTCAACCTGGACCTGCAATCCTTGTTCTCAAGCAGCAGGAAATCTTACAATCTCTGGAAAGGTTCCGCCCTTCATTACTATGAGCAGCAGATAGACAGTGTGACTAATGGGGTCATTTGTCAGGGCCTGGCACTACATACTTCATACTGGCAAAATGCCTTCCCAAGGAATTAACCGGAGGAAATGGCTGCAAATAAGAGCATTACCAGAAGGGGAAGGATTGGAGATCATAGCCTCTAACATAAATAGATTCCTACCTATTATCCATTAAATGGCACAAAACTACTCATGTTTGTTGTGAGCTACACACCAAAAAAAATAATCACAACATGAAATTCAGGAACAGAATTTACTAAAATTGCTTAGTAAAATAATTCACTGTAGCGAGTATTTCAAAGAAATACAAATAAATTCCAAAGTCTACAAAAAACCACGTAGTTGTTTTTCTAACCTTGGATTATTTTAAATTTGCTTATGTTAATAATTAATGAATTAATTAATTTAACTAAGCAAATTTTCATCAAGCATAAACATTTTTTGAATGATATATAAAGTCCTTAAGTATCCTTAGAGGGAGCACTCACTGTGGAAGAGCAGTGTGAATCCAAACACCTCTCAAGTCTGTGCTCCTCGCCTGAGCACATGTCCAACTATTTCCACGTTTGGCAAACATCTGATGCCTATTCCCCACATAGAAGGAATTATAACAGGTGGGAATAAACAGTGGTACCTAATAATGAGTGTGTGCCATATATAAGAACTTCATATATAAGTATGTGACACTATATAAGAACTTCACAGTTCCTACCTTCATGAACTCTGTATTTGGTAAGAAAGATGTAACTGATAAATTTATTATAATTATAAAAGAAAACCTACAGGATGTGTAATAGCAGACTGAATGGCAGCACCACTGTCCCTTATAAAGAACAGGGACACACTTTCCACAGATCTTCCTCATTTTGCCTCAATTGCCTGATACCGCTTTTCTCAAAAACCCGAGCTGTCATCCTGAGAGCCTTGCTCAGTCTTCTGTCTGCTCTCCACATGCTGACAGGCTTTTCTGTAATAAATTTGGACTTTGTGTTTGGGTAAACGAAGGTCATCCCATGCCTATGTAGAGATGCATACAAGCACTTGCACACAATTCTTCCCTATGGGGTACCAAGAGGCCCAAAGAGAAAGCAAACGTTGCAGAGGAAAAGTTATCTCTTTCCAGGGTGCTCACATCCAAACAATCCCAGTCTAGCTTCTGAATAGAAAAATGTAAACAGAACACAAGAAATGGGTAATGGAGGAAAAACGGAAGGAGATAATGAAAACAAGAGAATATGAAGGAAAGGAGAGATGGGGAGCATACCCACAGAACTTTGATGGACCCTTTCTCCCTCCTTCTCACACTTTGTGTTCCTCCTTAGCTAGTGACATTCAGGTGAACAATTTAAAACGGATATCATCAGAGTCCCTTCCACTTGTAGATCACATTGAGATGCAAAGGCAGGCCCCAGGGTACTGAGGACACTCAGGTCATTTTAAGTAAATCTAAGGAAGCTACGGATTTGGTTTGGGAAGAGAATGGTACTTTCATGTCTTCCCATCACAACTCCCTGGAAGGCAGGGCTGTTTTGTTTTGGCATTCACTGTACACCAGCACCCCACCTCTGCTTCCTGATTATGCTCTGCCCTCCTTACCTTTTCTCCCTTTGCTTGCAACAGCTTCAGCCATTACACACACACACACACACACACACACACACACACACACACACACTCAAAATTGTATATCCAAGTGTCCAGCACAACCGTGTGATTTATTTATTTATATTTTTGAAAAAGTGAGTTTCATTCCAGACCACACACACACACAGGGAACAACTCAAAACTGAAAATCAGATGTGTCTGCTAAATTAATCCATTATGTGTTGATGTAAAAAAAATGCCTGGGACCGGGTAACTTCTATACCTAAATCAAAGTATTTGGCTCACAGTTCTGGTGTCTAGAGGGTCCAAACACATTGTAACAGCATCCTGGAAAGGGCTCCAAGCCTCAGTCACAGCATAGTAGAGAACTAGCTACATGCAGAAGGAGCATGTGCAAGCACAGAGGTGCAGGGTGGAGGGGGAGTTTGGGTTTCCCTCACAAACCTGCCCAAGAATCATCTACTCCTGAAAGACCAGCACTAATCCTTTCTAAGCACGAGATTCCCATGATCTAATAATCCTGTGCTAGGTTCCATCTCTTAAAGCTTCTACCACATAGCCATTGCCACAGTGGGAACAAGCTCCCAGAACTCGATCTTTGGGGCGCAAATCCCATCTAGGACATAGAACCTATTTTCCAAGTCTCCCAGCCACTCCCAACAGCAGATACTTCCACACAGAATGCTGACCATTGGTGGACTCTGTCCTCTCTCATTCACACTCATCTTCTCTAATGCCTTATTTTCCAGTCAGAACAGTCAGTTTTTCTTTGCCTCGTGCCTAGCCCAGCTTGTTCCTCCACTGAGAGCCATCTTCCTGCCAACCAAATCACCCATCATGGTGCTCGTCTCAAGAAACACATTTGTTGCACCTAAGAGGCATTTTTTCCCAGTTCTCAAATTAACAGGCTATTTTTTCCTCTTTATTACAATTTAGAAGGCATAATTGCAAAATGAAAATACGAAAGTAAACAGAACAAAGTCTACAAGGAATATATTGAAAGGTAAAGTATGTTATAATACGGTGTTTAAAAGTCCCAACTGGTGCCCTGCTCAAAGCACTATTGAAACTATTATAAAGCTTTTTGTTATGGTTTCTCTGCATCTACCAGTTCCTAAAATAGTAGTAAAAGTCTAGTAAATCAAAAAGATTTTGTAATACACTATAGGGACAAGGGGAAAAGAATGTTAAGATTTGGCTATCTAGGCATGTCAGAATGCAGACGTAGTTGTCATGACTCCTGAAAGTCTAGTAGATGGTGTATGTCTACAAGTGTGTGTTGAGGAGAAGAGGAGGACTGCACTGAAAAGGTACCCACGGTGAACCTGATTGGTGAAGCTGAGTATATTTAGGCCAGGGATAGTAGCATTTGTGAAGTAGAAGCTGGGGGATCAGAATTCAGGCTTGTGCTTAGACTATACAGTGAGTTTGAAGCCAGCCTGGGCTACATTCTCTCGGAAACAGACAAAATATAAATGACAACAAAAACACAGGGCAGGGGAGAGAGCCCAGTGAGAGTATTCACTGGGAAAGCAGGAGAAGTTGAATTCAAATTCTAGAGCTGGTGGATGCTGAGAGAGAGAGAGA
>CABHPP010147708.1:0-18870 GCA_902168425.1 Peromyscus attwateri | reverse complement strand
AAGAGAAAAGAAAAGAAAAGAAAAGAAAAGAAAAGAAAAGAAAAGAAAAGAAAAGAAAAGAAAAGAAAAGAAAAGAAAAGAAAAGAAAAGGGAAAAGAAAGCCCATCATATCTGCATGTACCTATCCCCAGAGGTAGCGAGTAGAGACAGGTGGACCCCAGGAGATAGCTGCTCAACCAAACTAGCCAAAATGTCAAGCTTCAGGTCAGTAAGACTCTTTCTCAAAATAAACAAACAAACAAACAAATAGATAGATAAAAGGCAGAGATAAGAGAGGATACTTTATCTCTGAACTCCACATGCTCACATGTGGGCACGTGCCCCAGGCATGGTAGACATACACACACACACACACACACACACACACACACACACCCCACATTCTCACAAATCACACACACCACACTCACACACACACACACACACACACACACACACACACACACACCCCACATTCTCACAAACCACACACACCACACTCACACACACACACACTATGCTCACACACACACCACTTATACACATACCACACTCACACAACACACACATACATACTACACACACACCACACACATACTTACACACCATATCACACACACACATGCACAAATACCACATACACACACACACACACACACACACACACACACACACCCCAACACACAGTATCAGCATAAGGATGAGGATCTGTTCGAACAGCAAAACATGGAACACAAGTCCTACATTTCACTAAAACTCTGAACTGATCAATGTGTAACATAAACAACCGAAGGGAAAGCCAGCAGCCTCTCCCACTCATAGCACTTAAGTCACAACGGCTTGAGAAAGAAACAAAATGGAAAGCCAGGCTAGAGCCAACGCTGAACACACATTCCAAGGGGGAAAGCACCAGTGAATATGAACCAACAGTTTTCAGGGAAAGAAACTGAGGAACAAAGATCAGAGGTCTGTTCATACTCAAATGCAGCATGGTCAACCATCTATCTTTTGCAAAATCCCCCAATGAGATGTGAGTTTCAGACATGACAGAGGCCCTTTGCTTCTGCAAGAATCTCAGAATGTAGTCATGTCAGTTTAAACAGCCTGATACCATAGGCAAGGCCAAATGGTTGTGGCTTGGATTTCTGGAGAAGACATTACAGTCACAGAAGTGTAGCTCTGTAGACTTGGCATTCAGTGTGTCAGTGGGAGACAGTTCTATACTGACTCATGCCCCATATGTTTGCATAGCAAACTCAACCAACACTGCCTTTTAAGAAAATTCAGGAAGAAGGAAAGAAAACAGTCATTCTGAAGTTCCAAATGCAATGGCTGGGTACTTGGTGGTATTTTAGCTGAACATATGTCATAGGCTGAATGAATCCTTCTAAAATTTATAACTGAAAAATCTGATCCCTGATGCTTTGGTGTTGGGAGGACCTTGGAGGGAAAATCTCTCAGAATGTGCTGCCTAATTATTTATTTTTCTTATCACCAGAGTAAAATTGCTGTCAGAAGCAACTCAATTGATGAACAGGGACATATTTTGGCCAGTGATTTGAGGAAAAGAATGTAGCCAGAAGGCAAAGTGGCCATATTGATATCTGTGTCTGCAAGAGTTTGCCCACATGTGTGTAGATTAGAAAGCAGGAAGCTAGCTGGCAACAGGACCAAGGAAAGGCTGGGCTACCTCTTCAAGGCCTGTTCCTCAGTTACCCATTTCCTCCAGTGAAACCCCATCCCCAAAGGTTGGACAAACTCGCAAAACATCTGAACCAGCTAGAAACCAAATGTTCAAGCACATAGCCCATGGGGCACATTCAAACCATCTGTGACTTTAGAAGAGAGACCTCAAAGAACACAAGGGGGAAGGAACCGTCTATGAACCAGGAAATAACACCTTACCAGACACAAAACTGGCTAGTTCCTTGATGATGCTCATTTTACATTCTAGAACAGTGGGACAGTGAGAAGTCAGCTTTTATAATTTGTCAAGTACTCAGGTATTTCCTTACAACATCCCAAGCATCCAATTACAATAACTCATGTTTCTATGACATGCTTTTACATGCAAAAGAAAGGCATAAGAGACAGCCATTTTTATGGGTTTCACTGAATTAATTTTTTTTCTTTTTCAAAATTTAAAGTATGGGCATCTGTGCCATGTGAAGTTGTCCAAAGAGGAAAATGTCAGTCACATACTTCCCAAAATGTCAAATTAGGAGAGATTTATTGCTGGCATCACTCTGCCATGCTTCTCCCTGATTTACAGCTGAATCGTGTTGTTCCGGTTTCTACTATTCAGTTTCCTCATATGAATCCACTAAGGACCTCCTCATAACAAATAGCCAATTCCTCAAAGAGAACACATTTAACTTTACTTACAAAAATCAAAAGAGCAATTGTACCAGAGAAATGCACGGGGAATGCTAAAGGCTTTCTAAGCCTTAATCTCAAAGGGGTATTTTCTGCTAAAAATCAATTGTGGAACACGAAGGCAGGCTTTTTGTTTATTTGGTTTGGCTTGTTTGTCTTTGCATTGGAAGCACACAGTGCTTGCTATGATAGAGGAGCCTTTCATCTCAAGTGTTTTCAGAAGAATTACACAATTCTGCAGACCTTCTGGTAAGTTCCCAAATCTTGCTAAGACATGGATGGTGCTCATCCCGTTTGTAGCAAGCACCATCCTCTTGCCTTCAGACATTCCTTCTCCTTTTCTGTACTTACTAGCATCAGAGGGTTCATTTCTCTCAAGTCCCTAGTTAGGTAATCCCGAGGACAGGTAGTAAATTACCAGCCTCATGCAATCAAACCTTGACTTATTACCACTGTCCCCACGGCAAGAGTCTGAGGCTACCCTTCTCATTTATATGACCCCCCGCCATGATCACTATTCTCTACCTGCCACACAGCGGCCCAGTGCATGTGGAGATGCTACTGTATGGGTTTATCCACACATCTCTCCTGTTTTGACTATTGCTTCAAGAAGTATTGACAGAAGTGTGACTTTCCTATGCCTTTCTTTCTGGTCTCTCTTGCCTCTCACTTACAAGTGTCTCTTTGATGACACTGAGCCCACCCAGGTAACCAACAGTAATCCTGCCATCTTAAGATTCTTAACCACACCTGCAAAACCAGTGTTTATGTTATTTCCATTTGCCATATTTTGACTCCATAATTGTGTGAAGGTCATATGCATTCCATAGAAACATTCCATATGTTTCAAATTTCCATCTGTTCCCAAGGTTGTGATGTGACATAGAATATATTCTCCCAGTGTAGCAATGGACAGTAGCAATGAGCCATAGCTCCAGGTGGGCCAGGAAATCACAGGGTAAAAAACTGACACCCTAAAGCAGACTGCATTTCTAAGCTGCGACCTTCACAGGGAAGGTGTGCTTAATCCATTTTCAATGGGGATCATTTCAATTTACTATGCATTTCTCAAGATATTACCCTGTCTATACATGCTAACACAGCCACCAGTTTCAGGAATTGAAGTATGGACATCTCTGAATGGGTATTTATTCAGCTTACCACTGAGAGCAAGTGAAAAATGAACCTCTTTTAAATGAAATGAATACAATTTTAAAAATCTAATCTGATGTCAAATGGGGAAAGACACATTAGAAGCTAACGCTAAAGACAGATTTCTTCAGTGAGACTCCTAGCTCTGGGGTCTTTACACAAATTCCTTAACTTCTATAAACTCATTTTCCCTATGCAAAACAGGGATACTACAGGTAATCGCTCTTATATTAGCTGTAAGCAAGAAATGAGATTATACAGTGTCAAATCCAAATAGGGATTACCATTTATTCAGCCTCTCAATAAATACATGTCACTGTTTGCTACGGTTTGAATGTAGGTCTAAAAGGTAGGCATTAGGAAGCTGGCCCTGGCAGGAGTTATTTAGGTCCTAAAGTCTCCATTGCCGTAAATTGATAAATACCAATGATAAAAGGTCGTCAGGCTGCAATTTCCATCTTTCACTCTATTTTACACATGTATTCTTTTTTCCTTCCACCTTCATGGAATGATGCAGTTATAAGTCCTTTGCCAGATTCAAGTCTAGACCTGTAGACAGCAAAGCCATGTAAGTAGACTGCCTGAGGCCTCAAGAACCCAGCTCACACCTCCACATGACCAGAAAGCACAAACAGGGGTTCAAGTAGGATCATTGGGGAATTTAAAATTCAATATTGTTTCCTCCGTTCAGTTTTAGGCTTTTCTGGAACCAGTTACTGCTCTCTTCCTGCCTATTTCTTCCTTTTGGAAGAAGAGTTGTCCTGTGTCTGTCTTACATTGGATTTTAGAAGGGATAACTTGTTTTGTTCCCAAGCTCATAGCTACAGAGAATTTGTCTTAAGATGAATCATGCCTTCAAGCTTACCCCTGTCTAAGTTAGATGAGACTTTGTACATTGGAATTTGGTGTTATTACCAGGATGTTTTGGAGTTTTAAAATAAAATAAATGCATGCTGCATTTTGCATGTGGGAAGGACTTTAATTTGGGGAGGAGGAGAGAGGGCAGGAATAATATCAGGTTATAAAGTTTAAAGGTGCCCTCCCCCCCCCCCCCAGCCGGGGTTGGGAATTTAACCAACACCAAAGTGTTTGGAGGCGGGAACTGATGAGAAGGGTTTAAGTTATGGGGCCCCAAGCTCATAAGTGGGTTAGTGACAATCTTGAAGGGCTTGAAGCTATAATTTTATATCTTTGTGATACACATCTACCCTCTACTGTGGGTTGTCTCAGCAAGGAGGCTCTTGCCAGACTCCAGCTCATAAACTTCATCTTTCCTAGCCTTTAGAACTCTAAAAGACATGCTTTTGCTCTTTACACATTACTCAGTCATGGGTGTTCTGTCACAGAAGGGCAAAGTGGACCAGAGACACCATTCTTACCGCTCACTGTTCAACTTCACATCTCAAAGTTTTAAACCATCTTCCCTTTCATAGTCACAGATCACTAGACCTCACAGCACAGAAGCTAGAGTGAGTTTTCCTTTGAAACATTAAGTCCTGTTAGCCTTTTCCTCTGCTTTGAAGTGCCCTAGAAGGTCCTTCAGTTCTCCTCTGACAACATTTGCTCCTCGAATGCCTCAGTGTACTACCCATACTGACTTCTACACTGTTCTGGGTGGATATTTCCTCCTATCCTGCCTCAGCACACCCATTTTACTCTATTTTTTTTTTTTTTTTGCAATACTTTTATCTAGAACACATTAGCCTCGGAAATCTGCTGGCTGCCTCTCACTGCCTTGTTTTCAGTGCTACGGATTGAACTAACGATCCTATGTGTTCTCTCTACCCCCGAGTGATGATTCCACACCCAGTCAAGTTGTGAGCAATACAGCCACCCCTGACCACTCCGAATAAATCAGCCTTTTACCCCACAGACAATCCCCAATGACTCTGCTTACATTTTCTCCAAAGCACTTTCTTACCTCCTAACGTGCTATGAATCACCTAATTACTGCGTCTCTTACCTGCCTTCCCTACCCAGATATACACTCTAAGAAATCAGGCCATTTTTGTCCCTCTATTCATTGCTATGTCCCCTTTGCCTAGAACAGTGCCACAGAGATAGAAGTTAGTCTAGCTCCCTTGTTTAAATTGATGTTTTGGTTTTTTTTTTGTTTTTTGTTTTTTTGGTTTTTCGAGACAGGGTTTCTCTGTGTAGCTTTGCGCCTTTCCTGGAGCTCACTTGGTAGCCCAGGCTGGCCTCGAACTCACAGAGATCCGCCTGCCTCTGCCTCCCGAGTGCTGGGATTAAAGGCGTGCGCCACCAACGCCCGGCTAAATTGATGTTTTCACTTTATTTCCACTAAGGGAGATCCTAACCAGAGCCCATCACTCATTGCGAATCTCTCCTCCCATCCTTCAAGCAACATATTCTCTGTTGTCAGACGCAAGTAGTTTATGAAACCTTCCTCCTAATATTTTTTAACACATCCCTGCCTCACATATCTAAGCTCATAATTTTCACAGAGAAAGGCCAAATGTGGCTGGGAAATATACATAAAGGTGACAGCCCTGAAATGCTCAGTGCAATTTGATAAAATTCTCCCTGCTGTAGTAGGTCATCTTCCACCACTGCTGTTTTACTTTGCTAAACATCATCTCATTCAGGGTTTATGAGATGCCAGCGGGGTGCGTACTACAATCCCATCTTACCGATGAAAGAACAGAGTCTTGGGAAATTTAGAAACCTCATAGATGGCTACAATTCCCATGAAGAGTAACTTGAACATTGAGCTGCCCAACCCTAAAAGGCTATAGTCTTGTCCCTTCTTTCTGTCTAGGAAGAGTCTGGCATCCATAACAAAGATTCTTGAAAGCTAAAAACCATACTCACTTTTCCTGTGACCCCCTAGAGGAAAAAATTGTAGCTAAAGTATATATGAAAATATTTCTACTCTGTTTATACTCCAATCAAGACAAATGCTTTCTTTAAATGCTTCTTATGTGCAACCTCCAAATATAACTCTAGAGCAAAACCTCCTCTGTGTCACTCTAGAAAACAGTCATCGCTTTGGCTGGGGAAACAATGGCCTAGCAATCACCCAGACAGCCATTTAAGATTTTAGTCAGACCCCAGAAGACACATATTTGTAAAGCGGACTAAGTAACAGAAACAAGTCATTCTCAAAATAATATAACATAAGAAAAGGAGAGGAACGGGATGAAACAACAAAAACATTTGAGCTAATATAGCTTCTCTGTGCTAAGAAAGAAATTAAAATAAAAACAGAGAAAACATTCTGTACTTGGCTTTTAAAAAGTTTCGTCTTCTGGATGAACAGTACCAGACATCACATAATGCTCTCCATGTTGGAGTTTAGTGGCCATCACTAGGTCCTAGAGGGGCTCGTGTTCCTGACATAGTGTTCATACAGCAGCCTCCTAAGCAACAAATGCTTATGCAGAAGGAGTGGCGCTCAGAGCCCAGCAAAGGAGTATCAGTTGATAAGGACATAGCCTATGTCTCATTCCTGAATTTTCTTGAAATCATTACTTGAGCTTCACAAATATGTTTTCAAAATCTATTCCCACCTCTTTTCTCCCTATCTGAAAAATGTCAGACAACCAAAAGTGCCAGGTTGACTCCTTTATTTTTCCAATACATATTTTGATTTAACATATATCTTTAACACTTATACATGGAAAGTTGAAAATTAATAAAAGAAAGATGTCACCTTGTTGAGTTGACTCTGCAAGATGCATCACTTCTGGTGATTTTCAAGGATATTTTGTCCCTAAAGACCAGTACCATCCTCCTTTTCCAAAAGCATAAATCTGCCTGTGCCGTATTGCCTGGAAAACACTTGACCTTATCAAAAACATGCAATTAAAATATATTCCTGAGGTTTGCCTAGTTTAAGCTCTTGGAGAGCAGTGATCATGTACCCACCTGCCCGATCACTGCATTATGCACTGCATATTGCTCTTGTTGACTAATAACTCTTTTAATTGACTACATTGTAATATGCTAATGAAATACTTGAAAATAACAACATTTAATGATTTTAAGGTATTAGATGAATCAATGCATAACATTTAATAAAATAGAACTCTGTTTCTTATTGCCCAGAGTAAATATTCAGAAGACACTGATCTCATCTTTCCTCTATTTCTAACTAAGTTTCTATTTTAGGCCATGCTTACTAAACCTGAATTGCTGCACACCTAGACTAGGACACCTGTGGTGGATTGCCTCTCTTTCCTTCCTTCCTTCCTTCCTTCCTTCCTTCCTTCCTTCCTTCCTTCCTTCCTTCCTTTCCTCCTGCCTGCCTGCCTGCCTGCCTTCCTTCCCCTTCTTCTTTCCCTCATCTGTTCTGTCTTCTCTCTTTCTTTTTTAATCTTCCTCCCTTTCTTTCTTCTATCTTCCCTCCTTCCTCCTCCTCTCTTCTCTCTCTCCCTCCCTCCATACCTACCTACCTCTCTCTCCTTCCTTCCTTCCTTCCTCCCTTCCTTCCTCTTCATTGTTCTCTCTCTCTCTCTCTCTCTCTCTCTCTCTCTCTCTCTCTCTTTCCTTTCCTCTCCTTCCTTCCTTAAGTATTGGGGGCTCCACTGATCCTCACAAGAGCATTAGAAGTTAACTCAGTGACATCCAGTGAATTTTAGAAATTTTATTTATTTAAAGTGCTTGGTTCCTGTCACATAATAAGAATATAAGGAATGCTAAATGAGCATCAAGTACCCTGTTCACACTTCACAGAGAGCACCTGTAAGTTACAGATGATCCATAGCCATGCACTCATCTACTATTCTTTGCTTAGCTGATATGACACTGGAAATGGTAAGTAGAAGAGAAAGGGTGTTCCTTACAACTCAGTGCTTTTCCCGCAAATTTCTGTTCTCTGCTCTCATTTTTGTGGCTCTTTTGTCCAAACTGAAACATTCACTCTTGGAACAGGAGCATTCCTAAGACTCAGAGAGCCAACTAAGAGTTAGAAGGCTCTAGAAGTTGCTGAAAGTTACAAGATTTGGAAGGCCTCGCCAAGGTCATCAAAGCAGCACAGCTGTGTGCAAGTTATTCAGGGAGCATCAGGAATATACTTTGTGTAAGTTGTCGTCCATGCCAGGGTAGACTTTCCCAAAATGCAGCTGCTTTTGGTTCACTGACACGCCTGTCAAGAACTTCAACAAACTCATTGGCTCACCAAGCCAGACTTTTGTAGAACCATTTCTTCAATCTGCCATAGGTGACTTATCTGTGATGAAGGCATTTGTTCACAGCTCTGCAGAAAAAAAAAATCACTGAACACTTTCCTCACAAACTTCTACTTTGTGCCCTCTTGGGCATGCTCCCTAGTTTGAGAGGGACCATTGGGTCTCAGTACAAGATCTGTCCTACCACTGAAACAATTTCAACTGAAATATATTGCCTCTGGTATCTAATTGTTTGCTTCAAGGTCTATCTATTTTTTGAAGCTCTCTTGAGTTTGTTCCATCTCTTTTCAGTCTCTGAAACACCTATAAAATCCCTGACCTCTTAATATTCTGCCTGTTTGTCTTTTATTTGGACAAGTATGCCTAGAAACACACCTGTTTCTCTCTTTATTGGATTCCTAGGAAATAGCAAGCAAAGTGGAAGTCTCGGGTGCTGCCCTGCACAATGTCCCAATTTATTATAAGTCATAAGCTTTAGCAATGTTTGCATCAAAGAGATTGCCATCATGGGTGAAAGGATAATGATCCTATCATTCAAAGGTATTTTTAAAAATTGATTACATGATTCAAATTCTTAAGTAGACTGAGGATTGTATAACGGTGAAATATATCTCTATGATTCAGAGTTCTGATATAACAGGACTGAGGCTCAAGAATAAAAACAGACACCTCCACCTGCTTGATAAAGTTCATGTTGTGTTCAGTAGAATGCACAATTACACAAGGAGCCCACAGTATTCAAATAATCAGTCACCTTGGGATTCAGAAAGCATTGTGCCATGGTTCAAAACTTTCATTAGAATCATAGGAGTTTTAATTATGCTACATCAGAAAGACTATGAAATGTTACATGGGCTTTCAGTACAAAGTTATATAAAAATTCCCCCCAATACTAGATTTTTATTGGAAAAATGATAGCATAGTCTTACATTCTAGAAAGATCCTTACAGGAAAGTACAAATATGACAACCTAAAAATACTTAAGTCTAGTTTTCTCTACCTATTTTATACCACTTGTTAAAGGGACTTCAGACAAATTGCTTATCTTGTTTAGGTGTCAATTTTATCATCTGAAAAATGAATAATTTGTTTCAATCTAAGCTTAATTTGAATTTTTATTAAAATTTTTTTCTAATATCCCATGTAATTAAAGACTGGAAAATATACTTTTTGTGAATGAGTTGAGTCACCATATCCTATGTCCAATACAAATGACATTCAGACTTTATAATTGAAAAGTAATGCTACTATGTACATGACTGTTACAATCGCTTTATAAGCTATACTACTCTGAGCAGCTTTATAATTTATCACACTTAAGAAGGTTTCTGTAATAAACAGTCCCTTCATCTGTAAGTAAAAATATTCTCTATTATGCAAGCTTTCAAAGTAAAACATAATATGTATAACTCTGAGGTGGGTGCTTTTTTAAAAATTAGCTAATAATTTAAAGGAATTAAAAAAGTAAATACATATTCTGAGAGGCAGGCGTAAGGATGATGGTAGAGTAATTTGTTCCATTATTAGGATATGAATGTTGCTGCCAAACTGTTCCTTCTGGGCCTCTGTTCTTCTGTTCTCAACTTAGAAATGCTAAGTGAACTAAGAGAAATACCTGAAAGCAATGCCAATACATCATCTTGGTAAATCACATCCATTTCTGCACTTGGACACTGGCATGGCTCTTATGAAAATCATGCTTCTTTGTGATGATCTCGGCATACATCACCTCTGATATTCAATGGTTTGGGGAAAACATATCCATACTGGAGAAACATCAACACTGAGGACCAAGATGCCAGGGATAAGTGATAACTTATAATAGATAATTTATTTCAGATAATATCAGCGATTTTTTTCATCTAGATGGTCCTGGTTTCTGATGCCTGACAGCTGTGTGAGGATACAGAAATGGTAGCTGTTTCTTCAGGAACTGTCACAAATAAGAGCTTTTGAACATTTTTTTCTTCAAATGGCCCTTTGTTTTGGGAAGGAAACTATCAGGGAGAGTGGAAATCAAATTATTTTGGCTCCTCCCTGCTGGCCACTAAAAACAGATGGAGAGCTTGTCTTGCTAAGGAACTTCCTAGCAACTAGAAGTAACTCCATTTTCAAAGTAAAATGAACATGGACAGTGTCCCTATAAACATGTCAGCTACTTTCTGGATTTGTCCTGGTTTATCTCAGCACTCAATGTCTTTGCTTGACACAAGCTTGATAATGCTTGTGAGAATGTATTTCAGGAAACATCATTTGAAAGGGAAAGCCAAAAGAAAGGTCCAAGACATAAAGATTATGAAGAACTCCCCCCATGTGACCCCAGTTTTCTCTTCTTTAGACTCTGGACTTGGTTGTTTATAGGCAGATTCTTACTACTAGACAGGAAATGACCCAGTTCTCCAGCTGAGCTCTCTGTTTCAAAGCAAAGGAATTTTTGTTTCGTGGGTGAAATGCGAGTGTCACCAGTGAACTATAATAACACAACAGAGTTCATTAAAGATTTCTAGATCCTGTCTCTAATATTACCATTTATTCTTGAAATAACCTTTTTGGGGAAGTGAACTTTTGAAATTGCATAGCAACTGGGTCCTTTATTTTTCAAATATATTTACAAGCAATACTATCCAATTTTGAATCCCTAGACTTAAGGGCATATGTACAATCTTTTAAAAATTATCCAGTGACCTGAGGACAGTTCACACTTCATCAAACTGGACATATTATATGCTGACCAGAACCAGACCTGCTGAATCAATTAGAAGAAACACAAACTGAAATCTAGGCTGTGACTAGCTGGGATGGAAACTCAGATGCTAGGCCTGTTATTTAGTTTGGTACACACACTTGATCTTCAGCTGTCAGAGCAACTTGGGGTATCTGGATTTTTTTTTTATGATTTAACAAGTACTAACAGGTATGAAAACAAAATTCTTTTAAGCAAAGGGAGTATTTCTTCAAAATTCAAATGACCCAATGAACTAAATGTCTACACTCTGATCTATATTATTATCCTGGAATATCTCATCATAAAATAGCAAAATGGAAATCTAATATTTCATGGTCCTATGTTAACAATAATGTACATGACTATAACGTACATGACAAGTTCATAATCATCTAAAGCATATGGATGTACAACAATTTTAAGCCATGTAACTAAACATTACAGTTTAGAATTTTACCTTTATTTTCAAAGTATGTGAATTGAGCACAAGTTTAGCAACTTGTGGGTCACAAACCACAACCCTGTACATACAATAACCAGAAATAGAGATCTGCTTTCCTCCTGTTTCTGGGATTAATTCTGAAGAATTTGAAAGATCAAAGCAAGTAAAGTTTAGAGAGAAGAGAAAGCCCATAAGTGCTACCATCTGTGACCCATGTCACTCTCACAGCACGTGGGTAGCTACGGTGAGGAAAGAAAGCCTGAGTTCACAGTGCACTCAGGCAGGCCTTCCTTTCTATTGATCTCCTCCGTGTAGTTAAGGCTGCGAAGAATGCGTCTCCATTTGCCTCTGTGTTTTTTCTCAATAATAATAATAATAATAATAATAATAACAACAAACTCTTCGAACATTATTTGCCAAGATGTACATTTATCCAAAGAAAATGATTTTTAGAAAATGGCGTTCTATTCAATGAGTGTAATTAGAAGCACAAAGCACCCAAGCCTTTTACAATTTCCCCTCCAATATTAATGAAATGTCAAAATAGGAACTCCTGACATTCATGGATTGTTGGGTCACTGTGTCTAATGGGAGAGAGAGAATTGGAAAAGGCAACATAATCATGTTTGTCCATAACATTTTATTCTCAGAGGTGTTTTAATTTATTTCACTGTATTTAGTTATGGCAACAACTCCATATCATAACTTATTTATTATCACACATACAAAGCCTTCTCTGCATAGCAATTTCTCCCCCTACATTTAACCTGCCTCTGTTTTCTACTTCTCCACATACAGCAATAAGAAAGCACTCAAGTATGACCTGTCAGTCCACTCACAAGGAATTTCTTTCTGTGCATCCATGTTCCAAATCAAGAGTGACATGTCAGCAATATAAACTGATCCCTACTGTGATTATCTGAACACCCCAACATGTTCAGTCCCAGAGGAATAACACCCACTATAGGCTGAGCCCCATACAGTGTCTGTTAAAATGTACCCCAGAAGAATTCTTCACATGCAAGCTCACATACATAACACATATATATTTGTGTGTACATGTGATCACTGTTTATATTACAAACTCAAAAGCACCAAATAATCAGCATCAGGAGTCAGTGTGGCAAAGGACACTTTATTCCCCCACTGGAAAAGAGGCCTTTCAAGCTGGGTGTTTTACCCTTGTTAGGAAGACTTAAAACAGGAATTTTAATCTGAGGTTTGTCGAGTGCTGGCTTCATCTAAAACTACAAGCATTATCAGCTCATTCAGGAGCCTTGACAAATCTCCAGAAGTTCAAAAGTAATTTCAATATTTAATTCTTCATCTAAATGAATAAGCATGAAATGAATATCAAACACCCATAGTTTTATGAATAATTTCAGCCAAAAGGTTTTAGGTTTTCACATGGGCAGAGACTGTCCCAGGCATCCTTGTTCCAAGCACCCTAAAGTTTCCCTTGGCTCTTCATATACGTGGTTTTCCTGGAGTACAAATATGTGTCATATATAGGTGCATTCACCCCTAAAAACCTGGATGTACATATACAGGGCTTGAGGTATCTTCTGGAGGAGAAAATAAAACTTACAAATGTCTTTCTAGATACTTCCTGAGCCCTCCAGGTCTGGGAGGGAGCCAGATGACCCTGCAGTTTCAGAGGCAAAGACAGCTGGGCTAACAGAAAGACTCCCATGTCAAAAAAAAAACAAAAAAAACAAACAAACAAAAAAAAAAAAAACAAGCCCACAGGCAGCCTTGAGTGCTTTCCAGAATAAAAAGTGGGAAGGAGGGATGCATGATTTGTTATAAATGTAGACAAAGCCTGAGAGTCAGGGACACCCACTAAGCTAAGAAGAACTAAGGAAGGATTGCATGGTCACAAGATTCTGAAAGTTTAGGAACTTACTGATGTTATCACTACCAACACTAAAGACTGCCAATCCCTTCCAACCAAACAAGTGCTCTGTGTTAAAGTAAGATAGTCAGGCTAGAGACCTAGTTAAGATGAAGTTCAAGAGGGGACATGTTTACACTGGGTTTAATAAAAATTTCTATCGTTTTCAGTCATTCCTCTGCGCAATTGCATTCCTGCAAGCTGTGACAGAATTTTAGGAATATTCTACTCAATGGGTTAACCCCATGTTACGACACTAAAAGTGGATCTGACGGTCCACTCACAATACACACCAGTTTTGTAGCACCTGGATTCAGAAACACATGGGGGGGGGCAGAAATGAAGGAAAATACAAAGTTTACAGAGGCAAAAGCTAGATTGCAGAAAAGTTTACCAATCATTAGACAAATGTATAAGTTGGGGTTCTCTCGAGGAACAGAACAGATAGAATCAATATATGTATGGGATTTTTTTAGGGTGGCTTACAGGTTGTGGTCCTGCTAGTTCAGCAATGACTGTCTCTCAAAGAAAGATCCAAGAATCCAGTAATTGTTCAGTCCATGATGCTGGATGTCTCAGCTGGTCTTCAGTGTGTGAAATCCTGAAGACGTAGGTTCCAATGCTAGTGAGAGTGAGGACAAGCAGGCAAAAAAGTTCTTCATGTAGGCTGCCACAAGAAGGTATGATCCACATTTAGGTGGGTCTTCCGACCTCATATGGTCTGGATTTAAGGTGAGTCTTCCAACCTCAAATGATCCAGATATAAGGTGGGTCTCCTGCCCTCAGCTGATCTGGGTTGAAGGTGGATCTTCCTACCTCCAATGATGCAATCAACTACAAATCTCTTACAGCTATGCCCTTGGGTTTTTAGTTAGTTCCAGATGTAGTCAAGTTGACAACCAAGAATAATCATCACTTAGCTGCTGTAGGGTGGCCCTCTTCCCATATCTGTCCCTGGAACCCAAAGCCACTTCTTTCTCATGTGCTTCAGGCTTGGGTAGCAACGGCAGTGTGCTGGAACGAGTATGGGACTATCCTACGCTCATCTTCCCACACAAGTTTCTCTTCTCAAACATTTGAAATCTCTCTTCATTTTGACCTTTTTTTGTAGTCAAATATATATATTGATAATCTTCATTCACCCAAGCTTATGGTACCCCTCAAAATCATATGGGATGGAGGGATCAGAAAATTTCTACATAACAAATCTATATACAAAATGAAGAAATTTCTACATACCAAAAGGAAAAGGGGACATGGGTCTCAAATGCTCAAATGTACTTGGACTTCTGCTTAACCCATAGAATTCCTCAATCCACCCCTCTATGCTGAGGTCTCCAGGCAGGCTAAAAGCTGGGGGGAAGTCCTACATTCCTTGAACAAGGACTTGAGCTCCGGAAAGCCCCTGAGAATCTCATCCGTCTAACAATTCTTTTCATTTCTGAAATACCCACTATGAGAAAGAATCCAATGTAGCTGCTCAAACTTTGATGAGCAAAGCAGAACATTGAGAAGCAACTGGGTGGGGCTTGCTTATGACTTTATGTTCAGTTACACGAGGTCATTCACCTCTTTCCTTTCACATTTTTCCAGTGTGGTGACACTGTGTTCCCCAAAATATTGTGCACCCTAATAAACTTATCTGGGATCAGAGAACAGAACAGCCACTAGATATAGAGGCCAGAAAATGGTGGCACACATGCCTTTAATCCTAGCATTCCAGAGGCAGAGATCCACCTGGATTTCTGTGAGTTCAAGGCCACACTGGAAGCAGCCAGGCATGGTAACAAGAGCCTTTAATCCCAGGAAGTGATGGCAGGAAGCAGAAAGGTATTTAAGGCGTGAGGATGAGGAACTAGCCTGGTTAAGCTTTTAGGCTTTTGAGCAACAGTTCAGCTGAGATCCATTTGGATGAGGACTCAGAGGCTTCCAGTCTAAGGAAACAGGATCAGCTGAGGAACTGGCAAGGTGAGGTAGCTGTGGCTTGTTCTGCTTCTCTGATCTTCCAGCATTCACCCCAATAACTGGCTGGGTTTGTTTTTATTAATAAGACCTGTTAAGATTCCTGCTACATTCCAGTTCCAACTTCCTGTGGTTATTTAAATAAGATTATGAGATAGACTATATAGTGCTCCTGTACATTTCACCTTCAAATAAACAAACAAACAAAAAAGTGTATACCGGCGGATGGTTTTGGCGTGGTCTGTGCTGGGACTGGAGGAAGCCAGTACATTATGTCGGCAGCTGTAGATACAGTTAATGCCACCCCCCTGTCGGGGTCAAAAGAGATGAGTTTGGAGGAGCCAAAGAAGATGACCAGAGAAGACTGGAGGAAAAAGAAGGAGCTAGAAGAACAGAGAAAACTGGACAATGCCCCTGCAGAAGTTGACGAAGAGGGGAAAGATATCAACCCTCATATTCCTCAGTACATTTCTTCGGTTCCATGGTACATTGATCCATCAAAGAGACCCACTTTAAAGCATCAGAGACCACAGCCAGAGAAACAGAAGCAGTTCAGTTCCTCTGGGGGATGGTATAAGAGAGGTATAAAGGAGAATTCTATAACTACCAAATACCGAAAAGGGGCATGTGAAAATTGTGGGGCCATGACACACAAGAAGAAAGATTGCTTTGAGAGACCATGTCGGGTTGGAGCTAAATTCACAGGCACTAACATCGCTCTGGATGAGCACATCCAGCCTCAGCTGATGTTTGACTATGACGGGAAGAGAGACCGGTAGAATGGCTACAATCCAGAAGAGCACATGAAAATCGTTGAGGAACACGCCAAAGTTGACCTGGCAAAACGAACATTGGAAGCTCAGAAACTACAAGAAGAGTTAGCCTCTGGAAAATTAGTGGAACAAGCTAATTCTCCAAAACATCAGTGGGGAGAAGAGGAACCCAATTCTCAGATGGCAAAGGATCATAACAGTGAGGATGAAGATGATAATAAGTATGCGGATGACATTGACTTGCCCGGGCAGAATTTCGACTCTAAGAGACACATTACTGCTCGGAATCTCAGGATTCGCGAAGATACTGCAAAATATTTGAGAAGCTTAGATCCAAATTCTGCCTATTATGATCCAAAAACTAGAGAAATGAGAGAGAATCCTTACGCCAGTGCCGGAAAGAATCCAGATGAAGTGAGTTACACTGGAGATAACTTTGTTAGATACGCAGGAGATACCATTTCAATGGCTCAAACACAGTTGTTTGCTTGGGAAGCCTACGACAAGGGATCTGAAGTGCGACTCCAGGCCGATCCTACAAAACGAGAGCTGCTGTATAAGTCCTTCAAAGTCAAAAGAGAAGACTTCAAGGAGCAGCAGAAAGAAAGCATCCTGGAAAAGTATGGTGGCCAAGAACACTTGGATGCCCCTCCAGCTGAGCTGCTGCTGGCCCAGACAGAAGACTATGTGGAGTACTCCAGGCATGGAACAGTCATTAAAGGCCAGGAGCCGGCTATCGCCTGCTCCAAGTATGAGGAAGATGTGAAGATCCATAACCACACGCACATCTGGGGATCTTACTGGAAAGAAGACCGGTGGGCATACAAATGTTGTCACTCATTTTTCAAGTATTCCTATTGCACTGGAGAAGCTGGGAAGGAGAGTGTTAATTCGGAGGAGTGTATTCTAAATGATGCAACTGGAGAAGAATCTGTGAAGAAACCTCAGACCCTCATGGAGCTGCATCAGGAAAAACTAAAAGAAGAGAAGAAGAAGAAAAAGAAGAAACACCGGAAGAGCAGTTCCAACAGCAACGATGAGGACAGGAAGCACAAGAAACTGAAAAAGGTACTGAATGCAGAGGAGGCCCGCCTTCTTCATGTCAAGGAGATCATGCAGACTGATGAGCGGAAGCTGCCTTACAACAGCATCTATGAAAGCCGGGAGCCCACTGAAGAGGAAATGGAGGCCTACAGAATGAAACGGCAGAGGCCAGACGACCCCATGGCCTCTTTCCTGGGACAGTAGTAACTAGTTAGGATCCAGTCCATACACAGCATGTTCATTCCAGCTCCTGCTGACTATAGATAGGAAACCTCGTCTCTCTTTGTTGCAGCCTGGCATTAATAAAGCTTTCAGAAGTCTGAAATCATTCTCCAGAGTAAAGAAATAAAGCAAGCAAGAAAGAGCATACAGTTGTAGGTTAAGGTTAAAATCATCTGTTCTAATTAGATTTGGAAGAGACTTTGGCTGTCTTCCCCTCAAGAGCATCTTGCAGAGCCTGGCACCTAAGAGTGGTAGAGGCAGGGGGATGAAGAGTTCAAGGTCAGCCGAGTGTGGTGGTACACACCTGCAGTGCTAGCACTCAGGAGAGTGTGCAGGAGCCACCCTTAACTACATACCTAGCTTGAGACCAGCCTGCATTACATGAGGCTTTGTCTCAAAAGTTTGTGACTGTCCTAGGCTACAAAGCAAGATGGTCTCAAATTTAAGAAAAAAAGAAGTCATCTGTTCCATAGTTAGCTCTCTGTGTGCAGTCTTCTGATCTCTTGTATGAAGCAGCACCATGTTGGAGGCAGGTCCTCGCTCTTACAGTCAAAACTCCAGTTCTTAAGTTACCAGCAATTCCAGTAGTGACATCACTAATAACTCAATAATTGCAGTTCTTTTATAGGATTCAGTTTTGCCTTCTAAGATTTTCTTGGTTTAAAAAAAAAAACAAATATTCTATCTTCATCTGCATCACCAGAAGGAAATCTGCAAAGCATGTAAATAGCTGTGTCCCCATAATCTGAATAATAAATCTATTTTTCACTTGGTTGTTAAAAAAAAAGAGAGTATACCACACACCAGATTGGAAATGAACTAAAGTGTTCACTATTTGTCTGAAATTCAAAGCTGGCTGGGCATTTTTTTTATTTCTTTGTTTTTGTCGTGTCCATTTGTTACATCTAAGAAGATGGAGATGGTTTTTAGGATTAGAGATCTTCTAATCCATCATCCCACATGTAATTCAAAAGTGACCAGTGAGGAAAGGAGAAAGTCCTTGATAAGAAATAAAACTGAAATTCTAAAGTGGCCTGCGGCAGGCTGCAATTATCCCCAAGAGAGAGTGGCAGTAAATCCAAGTGTGTAAATCCAGGTGTGCCACAAACCTCATTAAAGGGGGACACACAGAGAAAGCGAAGTCTCATACT
>CABHPP010147707.1:22500-49202 GCA_902168425.1 Peromyscus attwateri | reverse complement strand
GTCCGGAGAGGAACTATATTAAAGGATCATAGCGTTTGGAAGGCTGAGAACCACTGCCTTAGAATCAAGGATTTAAATTTTCATTTTTCTCTCCCATCATTTCTGGTACCTAGCCTAGAATCAAATGTGATGCCTGTGAAATTTTTCTGAGAACTGTTCATGAACAGCTTTTTAATCTACTAATGTAATACACATATGCTTTTTACTCATGATGCTAGCTTTATGTTCTTCATGATTATAATTACTCTCGTTTGTATTTTAAGACGACTGTATTTTTTTTCTGGGAACACATAAGGAACCTATTTATTTTGTTTTTGTTTAGTGCTTTCGCTATTTTCACTAGAAAAATTACTGAGTATGTAGTGTGTTCGTCTAGAACTATAGCATGAAATGAGCGTGACTAAGACATCTCTTCTTTCACAATTTGCAGCCCAGTGTGTTAAGAAACAAAACAACAAGAGCAATATTGACCAATATTTAAGTAAGCTGTTGCAAATGAATAAAAGCAAAAAGCCAACAAAAATCTGGTTCATGCAGGAAGAAAATAAAGAGTCTGGAACAGGACATACTTTTACGTGATCTTGAAAAAGAACTAGGAATTGATAAAGCTAAAGATGAGTCCAAGCACAGGCTTCACTTGGTGCATTTGCTATAAACCCTGGGGTAAAAACTGAATAAGATGACTCACAAAGACCTCCTCAGTTCCCAGAAAAGATAGCCAGTCCCTCAGAAACTTAACTCTGCCTGTGCTTCCTTTTGATGGTTGCATCTTTGACTGTGACATTTAGGGATTGTTTCTGAAATGGTTAGGTGCTTGTGATCAAAGAGGTCATGGTGATAAAAGAAACCATAACAATACCATTGCTTCTGATCTGTCAGTAGAGATACTTTGTTATGTTAACGTATAGATGTCCAAGTAAAAGAGGCTATGCATTTTGTGGTTGTTTGTTGGTCTTCAGAAAGCATTTGGTAATAATTAGTGGCAAAATTTGGAGTATGTCACCTTAATATATTCCTTTTATTTTTAAAATCTTGACTTTATTCGGTTTTATCTTGATAATATCTAGTAGCAAAATGACTGTTATAATGGAATGAGCCATGTATCATTTATAATTTTTTCACACAACTTTCTGTATTTCATTGTTTCAATTCCATTGAGGCACAGGTTATATCAGTGTTCAAAATCTGAGCACACTAATACTCTCTAGGACAGCTGGTTCCCCCTGTTTTCAAACTCATATCAGGCACTGTTCATGCAGATTAATCGTTCAGTACTCAGTGTTCCTTGATGAAACAGTGACTTGGTGGCCGTTTTTGAACTTTCAAAAATTCCATTTTAATTTATGTTATGATGAATACTGCCAAAAAGGAATTTTGCTTTACATGTAGAAAGAAAACAAGTAAATAGAAAAATTTGACGTATCTCCACTCTTACAGTTTCAATAAAAGATCATGCCCCTTAAAATAGTAATTTTTTATTAACATTTTTTCCTTTATTTTCCATACAGATCACATTTTCCCCTCCCTCCTCTCCTCTCATCCCCCCCCCCTTGACTAGAATCTACCCCCATCACCATCTACTCACTCCTCCTCTGTCTCCATTCAGAAAGGGGTAGGCCTCTCATGGGCTTGAACATAGCATGGCATAGGAAGTTGAGGTAGGACCAAGCTCCTTTCCCTGTATAAAGGCTGGGCAAGGCAATCCAGCACGGAGAACAGGTTCCCCAAACCCAGCTCAGTGCCAGGGACAGGTCCTGATCTCACTGTTAGGAGCCTTACAAACAGAACAAGCTACATAATTGTCACACACATGCACAGGAACTAGGTTGGTCCCATGTGGGCTTCCTAACTGTTGGTCCAGAGTCCATGTGCTCCCACAAGTTCAGGTTAGCTGTCTCTGGGTTTCTCCATCATGACCTTGCCCACCCTCTCCTGCCCAGCTCTACAGAGGACTCCCAGAGCTCAGCCCAGTGCTTGACTGTGGATCTCTGCATCTGCTTCCATCAGTTACTATGGTGGTATTTTATTTGTGCTGAAATGTGGTGATATTTTATTTGTATGTTAATAAATAAAGCTTGCCTGGAGATGGGGGGTGGGGAAGCCAGCCATTTTAAGTAAACAAGAAGCCAGACAGAACATGCCCTTAATCCCAGTATCAATCATAGAGGCCTGGAGGTCTGTACAGACAGATAGAAAGTGACAGAGCTGTATAGGAAGAGGAAGTGAGGTAGCTGGACTAAGATAGCCAATGAGAGGGCAGAACAGCAAGGCAATAAAGGCATGGGTAGACAAGAAGTAGCTCTCATTTGGAAGCTGCAGAGTTGCTGAGGTAAGGTTGGCTGGTGGCTTTCCCTATTACCCTGCTGTAAGGCCTTCACCCCTATATTTGGCTCCGTGCTTTTTATTTAATAAGACCATTTAGAAATTTGTCTACAAGTTACTGGACAAAGGCTCTGTGATGACAATTAGAGTTGTCATCAATCTAATTATAGGAGAAGGCCAGTTCAGGCACCCTCTCCACTATTGCTAGGGATCTTAGCTGGGTTCATCCTTGTGAATTCCTGGGTGTTTCCCTGGCATCAAGTTTTTCCCTAGCCCTCCCTCCTGCCGCCAAACTGCCTCCTGCACCTAGCCCATCCACCTGGATCCCTCAAGTTCCCATTCCCCTACCTCCCTCACCCCCGCCCCCAGTTTACCCAGGAGATCTCTTCTACTTCTACACATTTGTCTTTCTGGGTCTGGGTCTGGGTTACCTCACTCAGAATTATTTTTTCTAGTTCTATCCATTTGCCTTCAAATTTCATGAGATCATTGTTTTTTACTGCTGAGTAATACTCCATTGTGTAAATGTACCACATTTTTTTTTATCCATTTCTTGGAATGGAGAGATGTAGGTATCCAAGGTTTACAGACAAAATGATGGTCTGAGTATAGGATAATTAAGGTCTTTGCAAAGGTTGAATTTGAGAGAAGATGAATTTGTGAGTGACATAGAGAAGGCTGACTTTGTCCATTGTTAAAATGGCAGTAAATATGCTTTGTGGTGGACCAGATCACTTTATTCAATACCACCCTGTAGCTAGAGTTTTCCTTCCTTGCCCACAGTCAGGACAAATCTTTGTCACCCGCCAGTCCCACAGCCGCTCAAACCCAACCAAGTAAACACAGAGACTTATATTGCTTACAAACTGTATGGCCGTAGCAGGCTTCTTACTAACTGTTCTTATAGCTTAAATTAATCCATTTCCATAAATCTATACCTTGCCACGTGGTTCGTGGCTTACCGGCATCTTTACATGCTGCTTGTCCTGGCGGTGGCTGGCAGTGTCTCCTTCCACCTTCCTGCTCTTTTCTCCTCTCTGTTAGTCCCACCCATACTTCCTGCCTAGCCACTGGCCAATCAGTGTTTTATTTATTGACCAATCAGAGTAATTTGACATACAGACCATCCTACAGCACCACCACCCCCACCTTCTCCTACAGTCTGTGAGTTGGAACTATCACAGCAACATAGAAATGAGTGCAAATCACATACATATGCCACATTGACTTCTACATATTTTCCTTGTATTTATCCAATGCTAAATTATGACCTCTTCATTATAGAGACTATTTCATTTGTATTTGAGTCTCAAGGGCTAGCATATCACCCAAAATGTAGTCATCTTGAGATACTTGTTGAGTAGAAGGATACAAAATAAAAAGAGGCAGTGTCACTTTATACTTATGGGCGATTGACTAAGCCCTTTGATGCACTGAGAACTTCAAAACAAGATCTGTAAACACCGAATATGAGCTGAATCAGGCGCCACCCCACAATTCCCCGTGTGCAGCTATACATGTCAACTTTAATTTTCACATGGTGATGTATATTCATTAATTTAGCCTCTTAGAGTTGCACTGTTGCCAACAAGACTTGTCCTAATCCTTCTATGTGAGAAAATGGGACATGTTGATTACTGCCTTGGTAATTTAGCTATTATTCTCAATTTCCTGTGTGTCAATTTAAAAATGATCACTGGTGTCTGCACATATAAGGTTAGCAGCTAAGGCTTTTGTTTGGTATTCTTCAGGCATAAGTGTCAAAGGGAGACCTTTGCAAATCTTTTTCTCATTTCTTAGCAAATTCCTTTTTAAAGTAAGCAGTTAAAAGAAAGTAAGCATGCTAGTTAGTTTGCACAAGTTACCAGACCTAGAAAATCAGGCGGGTTAGGCCTAGGAAATCTCTAGAACATTTTGAGTGTTCCTCTTAGGTTATTATCTGCCCATGCCTTCAAGCAGCATTTAGCCATGGTTCCATGTGCTTTCAGATAAACACTCCTCCTCTGGGGTTTTCCTGTTCCTTTTTGAGGGTGTGAGTATAAGTTGGGGCCAGAAGCATTGTGTGAGTGGGGCCAGGGCTGTGTACAGTAGGGCTGACATCTACCTCCTGATGACCCCTTGTCTGCTGTGGATGTTCATGTAAGAAAGCAGAGCTTTGAAAAATCAATAGGGTCCCCATAATTTTTGAAAAGTAAGGTACCTACAATGTCACGTGCAGCTTTTTAGAAGGGCGGGGAGAGAGTCCTGACCTAAAACTTCTTATTCTCTGTTTAATCAGATTAATCAAATTTCACCTGGAGAAAGGTTGGATGCTTGCATCACTGTAGACGAATTTCTAAATGGTCTTATTAAATAAAAAACATGGGGCCAGATACCGGGGTGAAAACTGGAGAGATCAGGGAAATAGGGAAAGCCACAGCTAACCTCACCTCACCAACTCCGCAGCTTCCAAAGGGAGAGCTTCTTCCTGTCTAGTCATGTCTATATGCCTTGCTGTTCTGCCATCTGGTTTGCTCTCTCTTTCCAGCTACATCACTTCCTCTTCCTGCCTAGTTCTATCACTTCCTGTCTGCCTGTACAGACCTCCAGACTTACCTGGTTAACTAGTGTTGGAATGTCAGGCATGTCCGACCACACCTGGCTCTGTTCCCAGTGTGGCCTTGAACTCACAGAGATCCAGACAGATTCCTGCCTGCCAAGTGATAGGATTAAAGGCGTGTGCTACCATTGCCTGACTACTATATAGTGACTGGCTTTTTCCTCTGATCTCCAGGCAACTTTTATTTTATTGGGAGACACAGTGTATTGGGGGACACAATACATCACCACACATCGGTCTCTCAGAAAGACTTTGGTTAATATTTGTAAATGAAGAGGATTTGTTTTAAATTCATGCTTGTCACAAACAAGTATATGCGATTGCTTTTTCATCAGTCTAAGTGAATGTATGTGCCATAGTGAATTCTTTATAATCTGTTTGAGTTATGTTCTGAAAAGTGGCATATTGGTACATACTACTTGTCAAAAAAACCTTATTTCTTATTTCCAATTTAAATTTTAATATTATTAATATTGAAATAATGATGCAATTGTTTTCTAAAGGGACCAAAAATGGGGATTAAGTTGCCTGTGCTTACATGTTGTAATCTTTCCCAATTTTCTTTAGTTCTAGCAAGCTTCTGAGACAGGCAATATTTTTATTTCACACACAAAGGAATTTCAGGTTCATAATGTCTGAAGTGAGCCTATTAACCTAAGAACTGGAAAAGGTATTAGAAATCTTATCTAACAACAAACACATATGCTTTCCTCAAAATGTTTATAGATTTGGTAATACAGAGGCTCTGCTAATTAATACATAACTTATAAAATGGGTATATCCAAAGAAATAATGTACAGATATCTTTACTTACTGAGATGTGCCCAAGATAAAAATACTTAGTTTAATTGTATGTATATGTATAAAATAATAATTAAAGTTTTAAAAAAGACAACAAATAATGGTTTGGTTTAAATATTCCATTTATGATGATACTAGATACTTCAGAGAAATAAGCAAGAATGTAGATATGAAAATGCTTTGAATTTTTTTTAAAATTTTGATTCATTTTGAGTGAGTGAAAAGTACCTGAACTGAAGGATTTGCACTCTATCTTCTAGTCTTGCAGGAGGTTATCTTATGTTGAGAAATCTATAGATGCTGAGTGGGACTACCCAGTTTCTGTAACCTATGGAATGGAACGCTTGCTTTTCATCCTCATATGTTAGTGACTCACATCTGCCGCTGCTCGTTCCCACAGTTGTCTTATAAAGTGGCAGTGTGGTCCACATGGGAACATGCTAGAAATTCAAGGACAAAACCAAAATCCTCATTAATTTGCTTCAGGACCTCAGTGAACAACAAAAAGGTCAGGAAACAAATCGAAAATAAAACTAAGATACAATCTGCTTGCCAATCTTCAAAGCCCACAAATCACCATATTTCTTGCTATACATTTTTCCTTCATTCCTTCCACTTAAGATGGGCACTGAGTTTCTTTCTTTCTAAAGTAAAGAAACAAATATAAGATGTGTTAGATATAAAGCAAGCTTGTGGCTTTTAAAGGCAAATTTAATGCTTTGCTGCCTATTTCTTTGTGTATAAAATAACAGATTATATGATTTATAAATTCCCTTCAGGTCTAGAACACAATGAGTTTAGCAACTATAGTATCTATATTTTTAGTAACAATACAAAGTGTAAACCCACATAGACCAAATGATAAATATATCAAGCATCTGAAATACAGTACTGCATGTTGAGAGAGAGAAAAAACATTAAAAAGACAATGAAGAAATTATTTGTGTATGTTTTAAGACAGAGAAATTTGATGTTTTCTACTAATTTTATAACTATAATCCTAGAATTTGAAATTTGGATTCATAGAATTTTCAAACTCAAGGAAGTAGGTCAATCCTCACCTAATACTTAGAACCCAGGGATGCTGGAAATCCAACATCAGTCTAACATTCTGAAAGGTAGATGTCCCATCATCTCCTGTACAGCTAGCAATGTTTTCTGGTTCCTACCATACTACTGTAATCAGATTCCTAGAACTTCCTAGAAAAGGACTGTAAAATGTAAAACGAAGTAACTATTTCAAGTTTCATGGGATGTAACACTATGTCTCAGCATTTTCTACATGAAGTCATATTTATTAACTCACTTTATAGCTTTCCTGGACACAAGGGTCATAGAATATGAAACAAGCTTATAACAAAATGAGAATGATTTATTTCATTTCTGTACCCAGTCATTGGTTGCATATTTTTCTTTCAGATATAATCTAGTGGACATTAATTGCTTATGATTTTTACTACCATTTTACTTCTTTGCATATTACAAATATTCCATTTGTGGATCTATTATAACATTTGATAAATCATTGGAAAGAGGGGTTCATTTTCTTCATCTTTGCCACTTTGGTAGCACATGCCCAACAAACCAAGCACTCTGTAAATCTTTGTTCACAGCTGCAGTGGCCACAGTACTCCTGGGAGTCAGCAGAGTGATATGAATTGGGAATATTATGAGTGGGTGTATCCTTTTTACCATTTATTTTAAAGGCTACATAAATTACAGGTTGTATGACATGGGAAAGACAGATCTAAAAGCATGAAGAATGTAAATTCTAGGTTTCATATTTAATTTACTGTGAAATATGAACAAGATATCATATTGAAGTTGGTGGATTTGCTACTGTTTAAATCCACTTTTCCCAAACAAGCACCATGCTTTCCTTGCATTTGGAGAATTTTTTTCTACCTAGAAGAACTCTCTTTTTAGTCTAGCGGACTAAAACTAAGACATTTTTTTGAAGATAAGCTAATAGATATAGGCTATCACTTTACCCTAAGAAATATGGTAGAGCTGTAAGAATGTAATTTAACTTTTTGTCAAATCACCAATCTGGGAGGTGGAAAAGAGAGATAATTTTTGTTCTAGAAATAGAATACACCTTTTTGAAGCATAAGTTTCTGAGATTTTGAGTTTGGGGCTGTAAGATAGAACTTAAAGGATTGTAAATATCAACCCCAAAAAATTTTCTCACAGAAAGAGGTAGAAGATAGATGGTTGATAGATAAAGAGATACTTACAAATGGCTGCTTGTACCTTGGAATATATGACAATCATAAATTTCAATGGTCTAAAACACCCCCCCAAAAAAAGGTAAAATCCCACTTATCATTCAATGTGATATCCCTGCAGCAACGACCTGGCACCTGAGCTAATCTAGCCATGTCCCATATTCCCGGCCTTAGAAAAAAGCCTACTCTGGCTTTCTCTAGCCATCTTTGTAGTCACGTGACCAAGGGATTTGCCAACAGTACTATCCTTTACATCTCACATTTTGTGATCAAATATGGAGGTTCAAGTATTCTTTTCCCAAATGATTTAAGAATCCTTTCCCCTACCCACACTCCATCTTTCTCTGTAACAACTCTGGATTTCAGGCAAGTCATTTATCTTCTTTGGGTGGTAATTTCCCTTCTGCAAACTGTGAGTATGTTTGTCTACTCTCTTTACCTTTTGAGCTCATTTTGCTCTACTGTTTGTACAATGCATGTGAAAGTACACCATACATCACAAATATTTAAATTTAAATATTATTAGAGCCCGGGGCAGAAAGCCTGAAACATCTCCGAATTAAATTGTCATTTTTCTAAACCGTGCTCCCAACCATGTTTTACTAAATTAGTGGAGTTCAATCAGATTCTTTCCTGGAGAGGGTGGGCTAGATGATTGTTCTTAGAAGTAAAAACAGCCTGGCCTAGAATTCACAGATGAGTCATTGAAGATCTCCAAATCTAAGTCCTTTTTATATGTAGGAAATCTGAAATTCTAGTAATTTGGGCATTATAATATGGGGGTGGAGAATCTACCTAGCTGTGGGGTATTTGCCTTACCAGGAAATTTACTAACAGATACTTGAACCTCTGTCCTAGCTTGTTCTAGGTGTGTAGCCTTGGTTTGGGTGACTTTAACCACTTAGTGTCTGTCTTTTAGCTGTAGAGTAAAGGAAATTACTAACTTCCTAATAGGGTAGGTTTGCGGATTAGTAGTTAATTTATGCATATGGATAAATTATACGATGCAAGACAGGTTTGGAGGATTTGCCATTCTGCTTTTTTTGAAATTCATAATAACAACCACATATGTGTGAAACTTGGTACAATTATGATTGTAGTGTACATCTGAACAAGGGAATGCATGTCCATGGCATACATGTAGTGAGAGAACAACTTTTGGGTACCGAATCTCTTTTTCCATCATAG
Source organism: Peromyscus attwateri (assembly GCA_902168425.1). NCBI lineage: Eukaryota > Metazoa > Chordata > Mammalia > Rodentia > Cricetidae > Peromyscus > Peromyscus attwateri. Next base: position 40,064 of record CABHPP010147707.1, on the reverse strand, counting down.
TTTCACAGAATCAAATTTAGGTCACCAGGCTTCTTCAGCGAGCTGGTTTCTCCTCTGAGTCACCTTGCTAGCCTAATATTGTTCTTTTTAAGGCTATACTCTTGTTTTTTATTGACCAGTACGTGGCCCTTCTAGGAAAGAGCATCACTCTAATGTCCCAGTAAGAATTTCTCTGTGAAGTTTTTCATTATTAGATTTTAATTTTATCAGTGCATTACATTTTGGATGAAATGGAAATAAGAAAAACAATTGGGATTCCAGGATGTCCTGGGAGCCAACTCATATACTGTAGCTAGAGTTTTCCTGCCTGGCCCACGGTCAGGATAAATCTCTTTCACCTGCCAGTCCCACAGCCGCTCAAACCCAACCAAGTAAACACAGAGACTTATATTGCTTACAAACTGTATGGCCGTGGCAGGCTTCTTGCTAACTGTCCTTATATCTTAAATTAATCCATTTCCATAAATCTATACCTTGCCACATGGCTCGTGGCTTACCGGCATCTTTACATGCTGCTTGTCCTGGCTGCGGCTGGCAGACAATGACTCCCTCCGCCTTCCTGTTCTTTTAATTCTCCCTGTTAGTCCCGCCTATACTTCCTGCCTAGCCACTGGCCAATCAATGTTTTATTAGCAACACATTTGCCATACAGAACATCCCACAGCAATATACTCTCTTATCATAGTTGTATTTTATGACATAAAATCACTCACCATCTTCCTCTCCAGCTCATGTATGAAATCAGTCAGGTTAGTCAACTCTAAAACTACACAAAAATACCAAATATTGGGATAAAATGGTAAGTGGGTATTAATATAACACCAGGCTTGCAGGAATACTCTTCAATTTACTTTATTTTAGCTTTTAAAGTCCATCTTATAAAAAGGATACAGATACTAAAATGGACATAAAATGTGTTTGCTTGTTTCTAATTCTAAACTGTAAGTTAAAATGAAGACATTTAATTTTTAAGTAAGATGGATCTGACTTAGTTTAGAAAACATATCTTCATTAGATTGTCAGCTCCCTTTAGTCAATCCAGTAGCATAAAGCTAATATAATTGGATTTATGCAAAACAATCCCCATTTCCTCAAATCTATTTGCTATGCAGATATGAATTTAAAAATGAGCTTGGGACCTACAAATTCCTCAATGGTCTAGAACAATTACCAGGTCAGGGTAAATGACATAGAAATGTAAATATGGATTTGTTCTTGGTCCTGATTTGCTCTGCTTCAAACGAAAAAGGGTAGAGAGATAGAAAACAAAGAATATAGGGTAGGTAAGGGAAATAGTACCAAATTGGCATATATATATGTGTGTGTGTGTGTGTGTGTGTGTGTGTGTGTGTGTATATATATATACACATATATATGTGTATATATATGTGGATTTATAAATTATATTGTGACTCTTATTTTATATCCTTAATAGACAACTAAAATGAGAAACTGAACAAATTATGCTAATTATTAAGTTTTTTTCCCCAATTTTCTCCTTTTCTCCCTGCAGTTGTTCAAACAGAAAGTTGAGTGACAACAGGGAATTCTAGAAAAAAAAGGAATCCAAAACTAAATGGTTAGAAGCACAGGGTACAGTCATTAGTAATAACTGATAAAATGAGAAGTTGATAAATGTTACAGGGAAACAAGTACTGCAATATCCAATAGTTCAGAATTGTATAAGGCTAAACTTCAATATAGTATTAGCCATTCAACTTATTGCTTTTTGACAGGGTCAGGTGTGCCAAGGGTGTGTGGATATTACAATTATGAAAGGGTGGAACCCTATGCATATGCTAGATGTCTCTGACTCAATAAGGCACTGAGTCATTCCTTGTTGGTCGCGAGGACCTTGGATTGCTCTTTGTTATGGGCTGCGTCTGTCCTGATGTCTACATCTTGTCATCCAGTTCTATGTCTTTAAATATGTCCTCTACATGTAATTATTCCAAATATGTGTCCTGAGTATTGCTCTCTCCTCTGGAGTTAGATGACACTGACATTCTTAGTCCCTTCTTTTCAATGTCTGAAGAATACTCAACTTACATGCTCGAAGTAGAACTGTTGATTTCAGAGGTTGATGCTGGGTCTGTCTCCTTATAAGAGCTAAAATGTATTAACTTTTTTTTTTTTGCATGTACAAAGTATGCATTGATTATTTCCTTAAATCTATCTTAATATCTTTGATGAAAATAAAGTAGAATGCCACCTTAGCATCTAGACTGCCCCTTCTAGCTTTCCCTCAGGCTTTCCTAATCATTCATCCATCATTGACTCTACTTCACAACACATGACTAGTGCAGGGATAACGATTTCAGAACCTTACTCCCTTCATACAAAAATACATTGATATGTGTTATGCAGGTTTTCCTGAGGTTTTCAGATAAATAGAATAAGATTAATTTTTAAATGTTTTACCATAATAGAATAGCTTGCTTTTTTAAAAGCCTCGAATAAAACCTGCTATTTACAGCAAAGTTCCAGAGTCCCACGAAATATTTTTATGGGTGAAAAAAGGCATTTGTTTTAGAAAAAGCTATACTTTTTGTCTAGTGTCCAATAAATTATTGGGTTTTGTTAGTTAAATCTAATTAGGAAGACTTAATTCCCTTTTAACAGTTGGATTCCATAGCATTTTATGTCCAGCTACATTAAGAATTAATTTTTTGGCTTGACACCAATGCTAAATTTGCTTATCCAAACAGAAGCCATGCCAAGGGTTTGAAGGATGATGACAGTAATTAACCCAAATCATACACCAGGAGCTATTCCAAAAACAAAAAGTGCCTATAAAACAGTGTCTCTTTCTCTGATGCTGCAGTTGACCTACACACTGTGTGTACCACAGCCTTCAATACATGAATTCTTGGTGTTGGTGCCATAGGGAAGAGAAGAAACAAAGAATGTCTCAGTACAGTAAATAAAATACGAAAGTAAGGAAGCGAGAGCATCTTGTGGTTTGCTGAAACATGAATACAGAAATCAGTTTTCTAAAGAATAGCTTGACAGTATATGTAGAAATATAGTAAATATACTTAGACTTAGAATGTGTCCTGCTCCTGCATCTATAGAGAGACATTTACAAAACGGGCACACAGTTTCTTCTTTTCAAAAGATAAAAAATATTTTATTTAATGATTTAAGTTTTTCAGAGATGAAGCATTAGATACTTTTTCAAACTTGTCCTAAAAATAGTCATATTGAAGCAGATAAAAAAAACCTGTAAGTGGTATAAAGACGTTGTCAAAACTTTTATAGTAAAATAATAAAATATTTCTACATTATAAAATACGTTATATTATAAAAATCTAACTTTATTAAGGAAGAATATCAATGTCCTTTACACATTAAATTGAAACTATTAGGTTAAAAAAATCTCAGAAATTACATTAAATACAAGTTGTAGAATAATATTGGTATTTACCAAATACATACGGAACAAAGAAGACAATATTCACAAGCATGTCACAATACCTGGACTCTGAAATATAGATTGTAAATCTGTGTTCTCTTCTTTTTCTTTTTCCTCTTCTATCTTTTCCCTTATTCTTTTTGCCTTTCTCATTTTTCTCTCTTTTCTCCATATTCTTCTTTATGTCTTGTGGTCCTTTCCAAGTATGTATTCATTAGTGTAGCTCTCAATGATTACATGATGCTATTGACAAGGTCTTGTGGATTGTCTGGAAATGCGCTATGACTGAGTCAGAGGATATACTGGAACTCTTTGTAAAACCAGAGAAAAGTTGGGAGAAGATAGAAGATTTAAGTGAGGGGGTCGTAGATTCTTTGCACTCAGAAAGCAGCTAAGAGCAGACTCTGTGTACTCAGGCTGGAGTCACTAAAAGAATGCCACAAGAAGCCATTGTGCGAAGCTGTGAAGGTAAAGCCTGGTTTGCAGAGGAACTGTGAGACATATACCAAGGAAATCAGTATACAGGGAGCAGAACCAGCCCAAGTGAGAGATGTGTGCTACAGGCAGTAAAGGTGGAGGTGTTGAGCCATCTAAAAACCCTTCGACATGAAGCTACACATTTGGTGTTATCCTTGTTGGGTTTTCATTTTCCTTTAGTCTAGTATTTCCTCCTCTTTGCCATGGGAATGTATAGTCTATGCCACGGTATGCTGGAGGTATGTAATTTGTTTTTGGTTTTAGTTTAACAGGTGTCTTAGTTAAAAGAGCCTAGAACAGACTATAGAGTTTTGAACATTGTTAAGACTGTTAAAGGCCATGGGAACTTTTGAAGTTGGACTAAATGCATCTTGCATTAGGATACAGCCATTACCATTCTTTCAAGGGCAGATGGTTGTGGTTTGAATGAGAAATGTCCTCCATGGGATCATGTATTTGAACATGTATACACAGAAGCACACATGTACATGAATCAAGGGGGTGGATATATTTATGTAAAGTAACCGGTAGAACAGAGATGACAAAAATTGAGAGGAAATCTGCACTGCTGGGAAAGAACTTGGGTGCTCAGTTTTTGAGCACACTTATAGACTGTTCATATATTTTCCTATAACAGACCATGTTTTGAAAGTTTTATAAGTAGTTTACACTATCTGTAAGATAATTAAGTTATGCTAGGTAATTTTTATATTCACTTGAAGTTCTAACATCTTATGGATTTGAGGTTCTCTTAGAACATTCTAAAGAGACACCAGAGTATTCAAGATCCATGACAGGTAATCCTAAACTCATCCATAGAATCAGAGTGAACTGGTTTTACAATAGCTAGTCAGAGCTATCGTCCTGGTCAAGGGAATACACAGATATATAGCAATCACAACAGCTGAATTCTTGCCTGTGATAGAAAACCAAGGGATTCCAACCACAGAGGTAGAGCCCCATTAAATTCCTATATATGGCCTTCTCTGGCTCACCAAAATGGGAGTTTTGGGACTGGGGAAATGGGTCTTTCTGGAAAGCATTTGCTATGCAAGCATGGAGACCTGAATTTGGTTTGCCATCATCCACATAAAAAGCTCAGCATGCTCATGTGTGTTTATAACAGCAGTGCTAGGGGTGGTGGCAGAAACAGGCTGATGGTTGGGGCTTGCTGGCCAGCCAGCCTACCTGAAAACCAGAGAGATCCAAATTCAATGAGTGATCCTATCAGAAAGGAATATGATGGAAAATGTTTCAGGAGCTTACCCAACATCTTCTTGTAGCCTCCACTCACGTGATTATAGGCACATACACATGCTCACACACATGAACGCACAAATATATATACACACCTGAATTAAGAAAACATGCCAGTTTCATGTGACTCAAACTACCAAACTAGTTCACTTGACATAGATTCTGATGAGAAGCCCCTTAAGCTTTGGCATTATACTTAAACTTTTAGTGTCACCCTTTATAGAATGTGGGTATTGCCAACGTCATTATTGTTCAAATATTTGAAATAGATTTATACTCAGGGTATGCAGAAAAGGTCTGAGTAGAAAGCAGAAGTGTAATGAATGTAGTTATTATTTATCAGCAGTGATAAAGCAAATAAAATGACCAAAGACATTTTGGAGTTAGGATTTGACATCCTGTTTGCTTGACTTCCAAGCTATGTCCTTAACTGTTAGGTAAAATTTACAAAAGGGTTTTAGAGCAAACAGTGTGTCTTCTCCACAAACATAGCTCTGTGGTTTAGCAGGTTTAGGAAATATAAATGTGTTTTTATATGAGCCTGAAATTTGTATTTCCTTAGTTAAAGGCTTTGGGTATTTTACAGTAAACAAAGCTATTTAATTCTGCTTAGCAAAATGCTTTTCAAATCCATTTGTTCATGGAGATACAGATACATATGTATGTGTGTGTGTGTCCCATAAATATGTCATTAAATATACTTTGGAAAGTATGATACACTGTCATCAAAATAAGACAAAATCATGCTTTAGAAGAAAACACAAATGAAAATTAAACATGAAAATTTAGGGTTTAAAAAAAGTTCCATTCTGAAATGATAGCAATATGTGAAGAGCAACGAAAATTGAGGGATGACCCACACCTTTAGGTACGGAAACATAATCAAGAGAGGGATGGGGAAAGAAAACAAGTTGCAGAAAATTACGCAAATGTTTGAGAATTAAAGACTAAAGAATAAGTATGTATGATGTGCTTGTGTGGGTGTGTAAAATCCTTCAGAAATGACCCTCAAAAGTATAGTAATATTAAAGAAAAACATAGATAGAATCATTGCATTGCTGTGAGAACAGGAATGTAAGAAGGGAAAATAATAGAAAACCAATAAAATAATAGAATCATCTATATAGATGTCGTAATATCTAAAAACAGTAAGAGAAAAATAGATCAATATGCAACAGAGTAAAGCAGAATTTTTTCTCTTTACTATTAGAGTTTCTCTTTGATTTGTTAATGTTTTGTCTATTTTTATTTTATGTGTATGAGTGTTTTAATTGTGTATGTCTGTGTAGCACATGTGTGTGCCTAGAGCCAATGCAGGCCAAAAGAGAGTGATTGGTTATCCTAGAAGTGGAATTTCAGATGGTTGTGAGCTGCCATGTGTGTCCTGGGAAGCAACCCTCTACATGAGCAACCAATGCTCATAATGGTGAGACGCCTTTCCAGAGCACCCTGTTACGGTTTCTTTTCAGCTAGTCCTAAGTGTTAAGGTGCTATAAGACAGATGAACACACACACACACACACTCACACACACACACACACACACACACACACACACACACACACTTATTGAATACAAGTTGTCGTGGAACAGGAGCCTGCATGCAGTTATGAAGCTTTCAAGAGATGATTCTGGTAAGTTGTTTATATACTAATGGACAAAGGATGGTGAGTTGTGTCAAAGCAAGGAAGCTACGGAGTTTGCCTTAAGGATCAGAGTTGTGAGAGGTCTGAGTCTAATTGTCTTGAACTTGACTACCTGACCTTGAGCAGAAGAATCCAGCTGTGCTTCCAGCAGGGACAGGGAGCACCCATCTGATGGGAATTCATCTGCTGCTGTGAAGAAGCAGGACCCTGTGAATACCCTTCTTCTACCTTCTGCTTTCAAGTGCCTGTAGTGTAAAACAGCTAGTATGGCAGAGGGGGGTATTTTTCATTTCTCCACCTACGTTTGGTGACTGAAATTTAAAATCAAAGAACACAAAACTCATTAGAGGTCTTGCCTCATTGTGTTCATCTCTCATTTCATTTCTTTTTCTTTAAATGTGTGACTGTTATTTAATATGATGATAAACAAACACTGTAGGACAGGTGTGTCACTCGGCTGATGTTCCCTGTTGGTGATTGGCATGTGATATGAGGATTATCTGTAATGTGAAAGATGGGGTATAGGGTGTGTTTGATTTTAGATCACTGAGTCAAATTTATCGACTTCAAGGTTTTTCAGTCCATGTGAAAAAACAGATAAAGGTGTATAATTTTTATAGGCGAAGGAATCTTCTTTATACACTTGAATCTATCTGCTTGTGTCTGTCCCTACATCCGCATGAATCCAATGAATCACTTTAGAACATCAGGATAGATTCACTATCCTTTGAAGAACATTTTAAGTGCACTCTTTACATTACTTACTTGACAGAAGACACGAAAGTTCGGTGCTCAAAATGTTACTGTCAAAACATAAACTCTTATTTTCAATGAAGCAGTGGTGAGCACAGGAAGCATTTGTGACAAAGAGAAGAGATTATGGCCTTACCCAATGGAACATTAAGATTTTGTCCTGTTTGGCTAGCTTTCTGTTTAGTGCGGTTTGCCTTCACTAGAATATATACATTTTCTATTTTTTTCATTTTTAACTCTTACATTTTAAGTCATTTACATTTTCTTAAGGTTATTTTGTTAAACTCCAATAGAAAATTACATTTCTGTCAATGGACAGTGTTCATAAAATGAAAACATTGAATTTCTGGCTTTTTTTTTTTCAACAAAACACAGCTTCATCCTATGGAACTTGATCCAATGAAAGGCTCATTGGTGTCCTCTTAGCTCAATTTTAAAAAAATTAAACATAAAAAATTTAATCATAGCCGGGCGGTGGTGGCACACACCTTTAATCCCAAGCACTTGGAAAGCAGAGCCAGGCAGATTTCTGTGAGTTCAAGGCCAGCCTGGTCTGCAGAGTGAGATCCAAGACAGATACCAAACTACACAGAGAAACCCTGTCTTGAAAAACAAAACAAAACAAAACAAAACAAATTTAATCATAAAAACAGTGCTGGCAAGGTAATTCAGGAGTTAAGAGAGTTTCTTCTTCTTGTAAAGGACCCAGTTCAATTCCTAGGACCCAGATCAAGAGGCTCACAGCTGCCTATAACTCCAGTTCCAGGGTCCTATTTCTCCTCGTCTCTTCAGGCTCCTGCATGAATGAGATGCATGTAAAGTCACAGAGGCATGCGCACATGCACACACACACACACACACACACACACACACACACACACACACACTAAATCTTTAAAGCCCAGGTGCCACTTTCACATATTAATAGTAGAGGTTTGCTACTTTGAATATCAAAGGAGCCTAACATTCGACAAAATTGGACTACCGAAGCAGAAAACTTTACATTTATATTTTATAACAACAATAAAGATCTCACCTCATTTTCTGAAAAAGAAATAGCCCTGAACATTTTTTTCCCCACTGGGTCTCACCTATTTGCTTTTGATTCTCGGGGACAGTCTGCACATCCTAAGCTATTGAGCTTTATGCCTCACCATTAGGAGCTTCCCTTTTCTAGGACAACGTGTAAAATATTGATACCGCATTTTCCAAACTCAGTGTTTAAGGAGTGTGCTTTGCTTCCAGTTTAAAATGACTGAGTGGATCATTTACTTTACTTACCACACGAAAGTCTAGTGAGATGACAGTGGATAAATATAAAAGGGGATGCTTCAGGGCATTTTGGAGTGATAAATATCTATGTAAGCGATTATATGGTTAGAGAACCAAGGTTAGAAGGATCTGTGGCCAGAAATAAATACTGGAGAAGCTGTCGCAGAAGAAGGAGATGCTTAGTCAAGCAATGGAAAAGTGTGAAGCTCATGGTCACAGCAGCAGAGAGCGGAAATGAAATACATGAAGTTATCAAAGGAATTCATTGTAATATTCTGTGAGACTTTCATGGTTCTGTACAGTGCCCACCACCACCAGGGTGTCATTCCACGATCATAGTAACTGCTCCGTGAAAACTAAAATAAAGGTGTTTAAAGAATAAATCTGAATTTCTAAAATGTCTAATAAATACAGAAGACCTTCTGAAAAATGACAGTCTGCAGGTGTGTAAGTGACAGTCTCAATCAATAGGGGTATGCAAGACTTCCAGTAGCCTATCTTCTAAGTTAAATGGGGCTTGATGCAAGATCTTCCATTAGAGAAAGAGAAACATTAGGAGAATTAATGTGTGCAATAGCATAAGAAAGTCATGTGAAATGCCCATATCAATCAACTGTGTTTTCCTCATAGGTTTAAGCTGACAGTGATGGACTGTCTTGCATTTTAATCAAACTAACTCAAAATAAAATTTAATAAATAAAGTGTGCGAGCCTAGAAGTAAAACAGTAATATCTGGAATTAGAAGAGAAATTTAAATCTTCTAATTATTATCTTCAAAGATTAAGAATATTGTGTCCATAAAAGAAGTGAATAGTGTGCTGAAATAAATTCAGACTAAGAACAAGGCACCTCTTTTTTCTTTTTCTTTTTTTGGTTTTTCGAGATGGGGTTTCTCTGTGCAGCTTTGTACCTTTCCTGGATCTCGCTCTGTAGACCAGGCTGGTCTCGAACTCACAAAGATCCGCCCTCCTCTGCCTCCCAAATGCTGGGATTAAAGGCGTGTGCCGCCGCCGCCGCCGCCGCCGCCGCCGCCGCCGCCGCCACCACCACCACCTTGGTGCCTTTTTTTTTTTCATTGTTGAAAATAGATTCTTCTTTTCATACAATATATTCTGATTACAGTTCCCCTCCCTCTACTCCTCCCAGTTCCTTCCCTCCTCCCCTTCCCTCCATATCCACCCCCTCCCTGCCTCTCATGAGAAAAGAACAGGATTCTAAGAGATAAGAACAAAACATGGCAAAAGGAAATATAAAAAAGATGAAGTAAAATCTTTTATATCAAAGTTGGACACAGCAACCCAACGGGAGGAAAAGAATCCCAAGAGCCGGCAAAATAGAGACCCACTCATTTGCACAGTCAGGAGTCCATAAATATGATAAGCTACTGGTATAATATGTACATAGAGGACCTGCTGTAGACCAATGTAGGCCCTGTGCTTGCTGTTCCAGCCTCTGTGAGCTCATATGTCCCTTGCTTAGTTGATTCAGAGGGCCATGTTCTCCTGCTGTTCTCCATCCCCTCAGACTCTTGCAAGCTTTCTGCCTCCTCTTCCACAGGATTCCCTGAGCTCTGAGAAGGGGGATTTGATGGAGCACTCCAATTTAGACTCCCTGCATAATGTCTGGCTGTTGGTCTTTGCATCTGTTCCCATCTGCTGATGGAGGAATCCTCTCTAAAGATGGCTGGATAAGGCACTAATCTATGAGTAGCTCTTGAGTGATTTCTAAGAATTTCAAAAAGATTTATAGGTATAAGAAGATATATTCTAAGAAATCAAACCAGAGGTACGATAGCAAAAGCAGACATGAAAAATGATAGATGAGACCAAATTAGAGAAATGGTCCAGGAAATTCAAGCAACATATGAAAAACATTTCAGTAAGCAGAAGAAAAAAAATACTAAGTGCAAAATATTCTAAAACATTTCCCATAACTGAAGAACACAAATGTCTGCCCCAGCAATCCTAGTTTACAGTAGAAAGACAGAGGATTCCAAGGGTGTGCTTAGTGTTTCAGATAGGAAGGAGCAGGAAGAGAGAACAAACAAAACAATATCTGATGGCTTTGCTGCTATTTGCCCCGAGGTTGGCTAGCTTATTGGAGTGACTGGAAATAAATTACTAGTCGCTGCATAAACAGCTAAGACATGAGAAAATGGTGGGATAAGAACTGTCATAGATATCATAAACTCCATGAAGAGTAGGTGTTTAGTGATAATGAGAACACTCAGTATTTATTTAAGAAGAAAGTTAGCAGCCTGACTTGGTTAGGGTTAGTGGGAAGAGAACGGTAGAGGGTAGGAGTAAAAATGAGAGATTCAAGTCGGGTATTAGTCACTGGAAGATTATGGTGTTGTTCTAAATATAAAGAAATGGACTGAATGAATTTAAAATAATGAGGATCAACTCTTCAATCCACCTCATTTCAAACACCATACTTGCAAAGGAAAATGGATCACATTGCCGTACACTTTGGGGGGATTTTTTTAAGAGTGCAATGCAGCATTTGTAGGCCCGTGAGCTCATCACTGTAGATGTAGCTACCTAAACAAAACCTGTCCAAGATCAAGCCAGTCAAAATTCTGGTGTGGATGAAGGAGGTGATTCTGTGGCCCCATTCCTAGCTCAGAAGCTGTTGGCAGCTGATGGCTGTTGAGGGACAGTTACTTTTTTTTTTTTTTCAGGATATGGCCACTGGTAGGTTGACCATTCTTCAGGGGATAGCTCTATATTTATGCACGTAGGAATGACACTAGTTAGACTCAGGGGGTTATGGAGAAGGAAGAGGAGGAGGAGGAGGAAGAGGAGGAGGAGCAGGTGCTGTGGATATCGCTCTGTATAAATAAACACTGATTGGTCGGTAGCCAGACAGGAAGTATAGGCGGGACTAACAGAGAGGAGAATTGAGGGAACAGAAAGACTGAGGGAGAGATTGCCTGGAGCCGCCACCAGGACAAGCAAGATGTAAGGTACCAGTAAGCCACGAGCCACGTGGCAAAGCAAAAATTAACAGAAATGGGCTAAATATAAGAGTAAGAGCTAGACAATGATAGGCCTGAGCTAATGGCCAAGCAGTTTAAATAATGTAAGAGTCTGTGTGTTTATTTTATAAGTGGGTTCCGGGACTGGCGGGACTTGGAGGGAGCTGGAGAGAAATTCTCCAGCTACAAGCAGGAGCAGGCCAAGAATGATGGTGAAACAAAGTTGGGAGGAAGATGGGTTTGGGGTGTGTGGAGGGAGAGTGGAGTTTGGGGGGGGGGCAATGGAGTGGATACGACCAAAATACATTACATACATGAATAAGTTTTTTAAAGAATGACTAGGTTATATGATTTTTAAAAGATCTAAAGGCAAACTGACCTTATTTACTGACATTCAAAATTGAAAACCATAGCTCTTTCAAAAAAAAGAAGGAGGGAGGAAGGGAGGGAGGGAAGTAGAGGGAAGGAGAGAGAGGGAGGGAGAGGGAGGGAAGGAGGGAGAGAGAGAACCATAGCTCTTTCAGCATGTCTAATCTGAAAGTTCGAAGTATCACAGTCTTCTTCATTTCTCCACTCTGCTTCTTTTCCTCGTTGATATCCTTCTCACAGGCTGATGAAACTGTCTTTTAAAGAACGCCCTTCCACAGACAGCTGTTAAATTTCTCTCATTTGAACAATTTCATCATATATCCATTCTTGAAGCAACCACAGTAACAAATATCTCTTTATCTAGACCACCCAGTTTCTCAATTTCAAAACTTTTTTTCATTGTTCTTGTTCATTGAAAGATCTTTATGGAGTTTTCCTTGTATTTTATTTTGTTAGATGCAACTAGCTCTGTTCTCGCCTCTTCCAATAAAGCTGAATATCTTCTTAGTTATTAATATAAGCAACCTTCCTGCCCAACAAACATGCTTACTCTTCACTCATACCACATGTGCCCCGGTAGGTTAGGAAAGGAATGTTTCTTATACTAGGAACCATTTTGAAGAAACAATTCATCTACCATTTAAATGTTGGCAGGCACTGCTTAAGAAAATAAAAACTTCTGCAGCCCTGGGACCAACAGTTAAATTCTTTAGCTCACCAACCACAAGGGGGCGGGCCAGGGTGCAAACACCTCAATTGCTTTAAAACCCAGAGAACTTGGAATTGCTCAGGTAATAGAACTAGTGATCACTGCATTGTTCTGCAGGACATCCTGTCATTCATACGCTGTGGAAATTCTCTCACCTTCTTTGCATTCTTGTGATCATGAATGGGGAGAGCTCTGCACTGGTGTCATGGAAATGTCAGCATCAAGGGCATTATAGACATCTAACTTTATTTTGATTTATAAATGTGCATTTCAGAGTCTGATAGTTGGGTTTGCAATTTACAAACACGTCATTGGAAGAAAACTTGTTTTGAGAATCAAAACATGAAATTTCTTTAAATTTTGATTCTGACCTGAATGATCCTCTGTGTTTGTGTCTCTTAGTCTGCTCAGGAGCCTATGTACTCACCAGAGGACCCCTGGATGCCCCTGGAGCTTTGGAATCTCAGCTGTTGGATAATGTGTTGCACCTCCATCATCAATATTTTGAACCCAATCCTGTAGACCAGTCTGTTACCAAGTTATGGAAAGATTTCCATTGTTAAATAGCATGTCTAAAGATGATAATATGTGTAGTTGTTATGATATCATTTGTAGATGTATATTGTTTATAGATATTAGTATAGATTACATAGGCAAAGATTTTAATAGTTCTTAGGCCATATATAATTGATGTTTAGGAATGTCACATTCCCAGATATATAAATAAGAAAACCTTGAAATGGTTAAAGAAGTCAGAAAATTCGAATTCTTTGATACTTGAATTTCTAATTTTCATATGTATTGAATTTGACAATCACTGGTTTAAAATAAAAAAAACAAACATAAAGTAGAATGTCTCATGGAACTATCTGGACTTTGATGAAACCCTGTCTGTAACAAAACTTCAGAAATCACATATGGTGAATGAGGAAAGGGTAAAGGTTTCCACCATGCACTTGCTTGCCTTAGAGATTTCCTTACCATGTTAACTATGAAGTGCTTACAATTATACTGTACAATAGATAGATTGCAAGCAGAATTAAAATTTTCTTAGTAGCCACAAAAATAAAAAGTCAAAATAATTATGAGAACATTTTATGAAATGTAATATATGTTTACATCACAAATTGTAATCATTATAAAAGTAACAAATCAAAATTAATTAACAAGATCCTTAAATATTGGCTTATATTATGTATGTATAGCAAATTTCAATTGTTATTGGCTTATTTTAAATGTTCACACTATTCTATTAGTAATTCTTTCTGCATTAGACAATGTGGGCTTTAATCTTAACATATGTTAATATGACTATGTGTATGTGCAAAAATAGCATGTCTATGATGAAAGCAAAATAATATGAGAATACATATAAAATATATTTCAACTGAATATTGAATTTTGCTAAATTATACTAATACACATAAGATTCTTTGCCAAATTAAAGAATTTTCTAGCAATCCATCATTCCCAATGGTTGCTTCCTACTATGACCTTACTGAGTAATTATCATTTTTCTCCAGTAAGACTTGAAGTGCTTATGTCATGCACCAATGAAACTTCTGCAGGATAAATTCTGAAGCAATCAAAAAGCTAAATATGGGAATGATAGTTTACACTACTTGGTGTGCAAGACAACCAGGGATACTGCAAAGCATCACTAAGGTAACAAAAGGTGAAGATGAAGATATGGCTCAAAGGATGTGAATTTGGATCACAACTTCCTCTTAAGGCAGTTCAAAGCCACCTGTAATTCCCCCTCTGGAGGATGCAATGCCTCTTTTCTCTGAAGGTACCCATACTCATGTTCACATGAACTTCCCTCCACAGGCACTCACACACACATGCACTCAACATGCACGCACATGCACACACACCTTTAAAAATGAAATGACTTTTTTTTTTTAACAATACCATTAAAGTTCCATATCTACTTTGATGCTAGTTTTGTCTCAGACTGACTCATCCTTTTAAGGTTCTGAGACTTTTAGCTCATGGATCTCTTTGGTCAAGCCTTATACTGCAAACAAATTTGAATAACATATATTTTTAAAGTATGGATCAATACTTTCTCATTATCCTTCTCTCTTTCCTATTGTCTTTCACTTTCACTTTTGTGAAAGAAGGTAATTTTTTTTCAGACCTCTTCTGATAAATCTAACATCCAGTATTTCAGAAACACACTGGGCAGGCTGCTAGGGGATGAGTGTCATGGGGGTACCAGAAATATTTTAACAATTTTTGAGTCATGACTAGAATGAAATCCCAATGTTCCAAATACTGGATTTTGAAAATGTAGAGATTGGAGTTAGAGATTTTAGATTATTTTTCACACAAAATATTGACTTTAACTATATAGATTTAATTGATATAGCATTGTCATTAAGATATATAAATTGCTTCACCATAGACATCTTATTACTAGAAAAGTATTTTAATTTTTACAGTTGACTGTAGGAAAAAAATATGCTGGTGTGTGCAAAGACCATGTAGTTAGACTAAAAGATCATAAAAATTACTATATTGGGTAAATATTTTGGTTTTGTTTTCTGTTAGACTATATATTTCTTCTTTCTCTCCATCTAAACTGTGAAAAGCATAAACTAAAGTCACCCACTGGGGGCCATATCTGGATCTGGGGTCCTGCTGCAGTGTGGGCTCATATTAATGTCCATGGTCTGTGTCACCAATGAAGGACATGTGGATGTTTGTGGTCTGTGCTTCAGCCTGAAGCCATGTTGATGTATGTGGGCTGTGATGCCACCCAGGGCCATGCAGATGTGAGTAGCCTTTGCTGACCATGTTGATGTTCATGGTCCATGCTGCCACTAGAGGACATGTCTGAGTTCATGGTCTTGATGGGGCCAAGTTACTATCGAAAGCCATGCGGATGTCTGCCCTCTGTGCCACAGCCTGAAGCCATGTTAATGTCCATGAGCTGGAATGCCACTGGAGGCCATGCTGAGGTCTGTGGCATGGGCTGACACTGGAGGCCAGGTGGATATCTACTGTACATGCTGTTGCCAGATACCATGGGGAATTCCATGAACCGTGTTCCCGTTGACTGTACAGGACAGGGAAGTTTCTTCTGCAATGATATGGATAGCTGCAGACTCACAGTTGAGAAAGAGGGACATAGAAGGTTTTTGTGACAATCCCCACCCCCACCCCAAAATAAAGTAACAACCTAGACAGAAAGCCATTGAAGAGAACTCTTGAAAACTGTGATAAGGATGCTGAAGCGTAGCTCTTCACAATAGGTAGCTACTGGCAGGGGTTGGGTTGGGGAAGGACTCAGTTTTCTTTCGGGTACTGAGCACTAGGAGTTTGACCATGCTCCATAACACAAATTGGACTTTTAAAATCTGTTCTTTACAGGAGAGGCCACAAGGGTCAGGAGGGCAGACATTGGAGGAGTGGGAAGTAAGATTGACTGGGGTGTATTATGTGAAATTCCCAAATAATCAATAAAAAATAAAAATGAAAACTATAGAGGCCCAATATCAATTTTCAGGAAATGCTTATAAATGGTACATGCTCCCATTCCTATTAAAGGACCTGGTAGAACTGTCCACTGTCCACTGTGTGATCTGCACAATTCTGGTCACTGGGGAGTTCTACCATTCTTCGTCATGGGTGTTGTTCCTTTAGTTTACTTCTACCTCATTATGTAGGTAAGTAATTGAAACTTGAATATTTTTATTTGCACTAAGCTTTTAAGTCTACAGATTTTAAATCTGATTTTAAGCTGCTTGTTAGTCCATGTTCTGCAAGAAGCAGAGTCTAAGAAACGATGAGAACATCAGACCCTTTCTGGATGAAAGGCATGTAATGATAATGACGAGGGCTGATCCATGGCTGTGTTACGGGATTGAGGCAAATTCATGATAAAAGAGCATATATCATGTAGTGGGGAGAAAAATGTTCATCTCACGGCATCCAGGAAGTAAAGACAGCAAGAGGGCCAGAAATAAGACATTTCTAAGTAACTAATTATAGTACCAATCAGACCCCACCAAAAATCTCCTTCTTCTCCAATGTTGAATAAAATTAAGAATTCATCTGTGAATTAATCCATTGATTATGTAAGTATCCCCATGACCCGATTACTAGTTGAATTCATCAGCTCAGGATGAGTCCATTAATTTGACTGTTGAGAGAGATAGTTCATACCTCAATCCTAGTTAGAGAGGAAACAGGAGGTGGGCTGCCAGAGTATCACACTGTGGTGCAAGTTTGGTCACTGTGATAGAAAAGATGGAAGGAAGAACAAGGTAAAAATACTTAAGGAATGCAGATATGTCCATAAAGATGGGAAAATCAAAGGAAAATCATCAAATCAAACTAAAGTCATCAATTGGAAAGTCTCACTTTTCCCTAAAAATGGTTTGCTTGTGCCCCACCTGCCTTGCTTAACTCATTGTCTTAAAACAAACGTGTAGAAAAAGTGGTCTCCGTGCTCGTGCTTCATTTTTCCCGAGGGTCAGCCCCTGGCATTGTCAATTACATGTACTTCAGGTACCACAAACCTGTATCTTGTGTGTATGTCAGCAGAAGGTTCATTTGCCTGCTTACCCGACTCAAAACAGAGGCTGTATTTGTATTATTATATCCCAGTCATCACCACAGATTTTTCTGGAAGTGCTAAGTATGTCTTTCATGATACTTAATGTTCTCTCTTCATGT
>CABHPP010147707.1:0-17500 GCA_902168425.1 Peromyscus attwateri | reverse complement strand
AGTCATGAAAGCCAAAATAATTGTAAAATAAACATATTACTGAAAAATTATTATATTAGGACACATTCTAAATTATGTCAATGAATTATTATTTACTCTGTTCTGACGTAGCATAAAACACAAAACTTTGTGCAGATGTTACACTGCAAAAAATTAATATAATAAAATCTAATAATTATTAGAATAAGTACAACTTTAATTACACACATTGCTTATATATTTGGCTTCTTGTGTACATTAACATATAAATGAGTGTATTTTGATTACATTAACCACAAATAGGGAAGACAAAGAGACTATTGACAGTACAGAATATTTAATTTATCTATATCTTTTGCTCATAGGTCAATTCTGTCTCCAACTTCCAATAACTACAGGGCAGATGAAAACGAGTTAGTTAGGGTTTGGTATCTTTCTCAAACCACTTATGGAGTTATTTTTCTCTTTTGCACAGTAGTCTGAGGAATTGAGAGCTACTGCCAACTAAACAATCTAATACTTCTGTAAAGGGATTGTTGGTGCCATGTGGGCCAGAGTCCAAGGTGTCTGGTTCTTCTCAAACAGAAAATTGGACACCCAGGGACAAAACTGGTAAAGATACAGAAAAGGTGAAAAACGGGTGTTTATTGAGGCATAAAGCAAAGAGCAGAAAGCGCCTGGTCAGGAGGGGTGGGTTCTCCAGAGCCTTGTGGACCGCCTAGTGGTCTCTGAGCCGGCCTTTTTGTGGGGCCCCAGAGCCTTTTCCTTCTTCATCTTTCCCACGTTTCATTTCCTCCTCCTGGACTGAAAATACTCTAAACAGATGGTATTGTTCAACCCAAACAGTCAGAAAACCACAAGTTATTGTCCAAAGAAGGGCTTTGATTTTGATGGATGGCCCTGTGTGATGGATGGCCTTGTTTTCTAAGCCCATTCCGTGTGGTGTGTGGGAAAGTGATCTCCTTCCAAGGTGGGAGTGTTATTCTCTTTCCTGTCAGACTGTTATCTTTTTGCCCCCTGATCTCTCCTGCATGCCTATCCCCTTACTACCTCCTCATTCTTCCAGTATTATTATTTGGTCATAGCTCTCACTGTCTTCTCTCGGACCTTACTCTGTTAACCACCTGTTTCATTTCTAACATTCAAGCATTCCCATCCTTTGCTCCTCCCAGCTGATAACATGCTAAAATATCTTCTACATAGTCTCCCTTTCGCTTAAGTTTTACAGATCCCTGCAGATTCTTTCTGGTCTTGCCTTTCCTATGTGTATGAATTTCATGACAATCAGATCATCTTTGTATTCTCCAGTGTCCAAAAATCAGCTCGCCCAGTCTATTGGCTATATGGCCTTTGGCAGGAGTATTTTTCAAGACTCGAATCAGGTTACATACAGAGAGATTTTTGTTTATAAAATGTATGTATGCTTACATTGGACTGTTTTCCATAGTAAGGAATATATATTCTGCTAAAACTATTGATGTGAAAGAGGCAAGTTTATTCAGAAACCTTAGAACCTCCTTTTCATGTTCACTTTTGTAGAAGATTCTGAAAAAAAGTTGTTGTCAATGACTTCCTTTTGCAGTTTTTGGACTCTGTCATTGTTGGACTCTCTCTGACTGGCCTTAGATGTTGCTGTTCTACTGGTCATGCCTTATGGAGTTCACAAATGGCCCCCATTCAACCTTCACTTTACCAGACTTGGCATTTGACGATGGCAATCTCTCTTCCACGAAATGCTTTGCCTCATTGCCCAGGCACCTTGCTCTCTTACATGTTCTTCCACTTTCTGATATTCTGCAGGTCTGCCAGGAAGGCTCCTGTCTTGAGTCCTTGGCACAAGTAGCTAGTTCCCTTTTCACAGAGTGCTTACTTACTAAAATCTACAGTGCAGACTCCTTTACCATGTCAAGCCTTTTCTAACTAACCTACTGAAAAGGAAACTCTCCTTTCAATAATGTTTCCTCTTTCTGGTCTTCCAAAGCTTACCGTTATTGAACACTCTGTCTATTTACTTATATGGCTTCTGGCTCATTCTATCTCTCCCCCCCTTGGCATGCATATTGTATAAGGGGAAGATTTTCAATCTGTTTTCTTGAATGATGACCTCTAGTACTTTAAATAACTACAATCATTATAAACACTACCTAGTGCAGTGGTTTGAATAAGAATGGCCCCCATAGGCTCATGTATTTGAATGCTTGTTTCCAAGTTGGTGGAACTGTTTAGGAAGGATTGGGGGCACAACCTTGTTGTAGGTGTGTCCCTGGGAGCAGGCTTTGTGGTTTCAAGAGCACATGCCATGTCCAGGTTTCACTTGCTCTCTGTGTCCATCTTGTGGATCAGATGTAAACTCTCAGCACCATGCTGCCCTACCTGCCACCACACTTCCCACCAAGATGATCATGGACAAACTCTCTGAAACTGTAAGCAGGCCCTAATTAATGATTTTTTTGTTTGTTAAATAAGCTGACTTGGCCATGTTGTCACTGCACAGCATTAGAACAGTCGTGAAGACAGAAATTGGTTCCAAAGATTTGCATATTGCTATGCTGCCTTTGAAAAAATGTAATCTTGGATCTCTTGAAGTGGTTGAATGTCAGAAGTGGGGCTTAATGGGCCTCAGTAGTATGAACCTTGTAGCTGGAGAATTTTTCTCCAGCTCCTGCCAAGTCCCGCCAGTCCCGGAACCCACTTATAAAATAAACACACAGATTCTTACATTATTTAAACTGCTTGGCCATTAGCTCAGGCCTATCATTGTCTAGCTCTTACTCATATTTAGTCCATTTCTATTAATCTATATTTTGCCACGTGGCTCATGGCTTACTGGTGGTACCTTACATCTTGCTTGTCCTGGAGGCCGCTCCAGGCCGTCTCCTCCTCTGCCTTCCTGTTCCCTCAATTCTCCTCTCTGTTAGTCCCACCTATACTTCCTGTTTGGCTACTGACCAATCAGTGTTAATTTATACAGAGCAATATCCACAGAAGAACTTGGAAGAGTAGTGCTGAGAGCAATGTAGACTAGGGAGGACAAGCTCAAGTAGTCTGAGGGGAATAATATTAGTGATCATTCTTGTGATATTTTAGCAAAGAATGTGGCTGCCTTCTGCCCTTGTCCAAAAGAAAACTGCCAGAAGCTAAATTGAAGTTTTGGATTAAAATCATTGGTGGAGGAGATTTCAGTACTGCCTAGTACTGACTGTGCCACTTGGCCATTAGTGAATATTCTTATGCAGATCTACAATGAAAAGGAAGAAGCTAGACAAAGAGAAATACAAACTGTATTTTAAAGAGACAAAGGGCACCAGAGAATGTAGTGTTGAGCCAAGTCCTATGCTCAAGGAAATCAGAAGTTAAAAGAAAGGCCTGATGCTAAATGGAATGAAGGGAGTGGTGCCCTCCAACAAGACCCTACATAGCTAAACTTCCAGCTCTTGAAAAGAAAAGCTTATTCAACCAAGGAAACCATCTAAAAGCCAAGGCCTATGTGACTATAAGTCATGGAAAGGGCCAGGCTTCAGCTCAAGCATGCAGTAGAACTTATTATGATTTTTTCCCCTAATATGCTGCATCCTCTTTTTTTCTCCTTGAGTGTTATCTCTACACAGAGATTTTCATGTTTAATTTCTTTATCCTTTCATTTTTAAGTGTATGAGTTTTTTTTGTTTGTTTTTTGTTTTGTTTTTTTCTGCATGCATGCCTGCAGACTACATACATGCAGTGCAGTGCCCTTGGAGGGTGTCAGGTCCCTTGGGACCAGAGTTACAGATGGTTGTGAGCTACTCACTGTGTGGGTGTTGAGTCTAACCCAGGTCCAATTGAATTCAGGTCCTTTGGCCGTTGAGCAGGTGATCTTAACTGCTGAGCCATTTCACCAGCCTATTTTTTGTGTTTGTTTTTGTCTCTTTTATTGACCATTCCATCCCCAGAACCTGGATAATATATGATACACAGAACTGACATAACCAACTTTTGAATAAGAGAATAAATGAAAAAAAATGTGGCCTAAGAATGAGTAACAGTATCTGGAAATTAGAACTGGAAGTGGTTATTATAAAGATGACCACTGGAATTATTTTACTTTTAATTTGGTCAGAGTTGGACGACGGCAGCTGGTCTATCTTGTTTGTGATTTCTTCTTAAAACAAAATTCTCATTTTAGGTGAAGCAACAGCCTCCGTTGATTTTAAGATGATAACTTGATGCTGAACACAATCAGGAAGGAGGGTGTTTTTGTTTTTTTTTTTGTTTTTTTTTTTGCTGTACCATCTTGACAATTACTCACAGATTACATCCTGTCATTGATTCAGGCAGGTACATTTTCTTTCTTTATAAAAACAAAACAAAACAAAACAAAAAAACCCAATTCCTTGGTAGGTTGATATTGGACATATGGAATACATTACTTACCACGGGGCAAGGATTTTTGTTTATGCACAAAGTGAAATGTTCTCCCTAAACGTATAGAAAACACTTTCCAAAATAATTAGAGGAATATTTTAATGATAAAAGAATGCCAGAAAATTGTTTCCTGCATTAAGTAGTATCTGCATTTGGAACCAAAATAATTCATGTGGTAGCTTAAAGTTTCCCTTTGGAAAGGTGAGGTGGAAAATCAATTATGGTTTATTCAATTCTGTTTTCTTCACATTGCAGGATGGTTGTTCTAGACTCCAGAATTATGGAATTCAAGGTGCCATAGAATTTGATTCATTGTTAAGGACTTTTCTTTCAAATGACAACAGAAACTAAAATAACAATACTCAGGGATAAAGAAATGAGTTGTTTTGGTTGTGTGTTGACTATCCTGAAAGAAATTACTGTAGTGCATCAATATTTAAAAATAACAGCAGTGAGAGATGCTCGGAAGCACGTCTCTGGGTATGAGCTGGTGCATGTACCAGTTAAGTATCAAACTTCACAGCCATCCTGGTCTCTGCTCAGTCTTCTTAGTTCTGTTCACACCATCTTTCTTTACATTACTCAAGGTTCTGTATGCATTCACTTCCTCAATAAACCCCTGACCTCTCAACCTCTTACCTGCCTGCGTGATCTAGATGCAACTTTTCTGTGTGTATTCATCCCATGCATATACTTTCATCATGCTTGGAACATAGTTTAATTCCTTAAGTTTTTGTTTAATTCCTTAAGTTGATGTCACTTGCTAGAAAAGTACTATTCAAAGTCAAGTGCCTGGTTTTAATCAAACTTTCTGTGACATGTTACCAGCGTAGTCTCTGTAGCATATATTTTAGATTCATATGCTATAAAGACATACATGTGCTGAGCAACTGTCCAATTTATGAGATGAAGGAGACTCAGAAAAGCCCTTGAGCAGCTTTTATAAAAAGAGGCATTGGCTTGTAATTCTATTCTTACTGAATCTTACTATGTTTAAAATAATATATTACTTGCCTTTGAGTAAAACAATATTATATTAACGCTCAGGCTGGATCAACCTCAGTGAGATACTGTCAGTATACATTCGAGAGAAAATTGTTGACTTGTAATACTTACCATGGTTTGGATATAATATTTTAATAAGCATATTGTTTCTGTGGTAAAAGCAACACTCTATGTCTAAAATACTAAAATATGAGGTATTCAAACCCATATGGTATTTTTCTTTCAAGAGTACTTCAAAACTGTTCTCAATATCTACCAACTTCTCTTTTTTATTTCCCTTCCTCCTTCCCACACAATCTTCTAATATAACTTGGAAGTCAGAGGAGGGTGTTCCGATACTCGGAGACTAAA
Source organism: Peromyscus attwateri (assembly GCA_902168425.1). Classification (NCBI taxonomy): domain Eukaryota; kingdom Metazoa; phylum Chordata; class Mammalia; order Rodentia; family Cricetidae; genus Peromyscus; species Peromyscus attwateri. The sequence goes on along the minus strand of CABHPP010147707.1, from coordinate 11,764 downwards.
GTGATAGAAGCTGTGAGGCACTATGCGGTGCTGGGAATTGAACCAGGTGGTCTATAAGAGCAACACGTATTCTAAATCATTCAGGCCTCAGGGGCCTATTTTTAAGATACAATGAAATGAATTTCTTAAGACAAGAAACATGGTTTTTTGTCCAAAAGATTGACAGAAACTTTATTAGAAAATGATGAAGTATGAACTGTCAACTGAAAGATGACATATGGTATGCAGATTTATTAACTGTGGGGATCAAGTCAGCACTTGACTCCATTGGTTAGAAGCGATGGCTTGTTAATCAGAGTTCTAAAGAAACTGTTCATAGAAGAACTAGCTCTTCTAAATTAGAAATATGCGGAAAATAAAGGAGAAATCCCAGGAGACATATAGGATGCAGGAAGATGTGATACTTCCGGAATTAGATCGCTCTTTACAAAGTCTATACGCATTGCATCAGCTCTATCTTCTTCTGTATTTATATACATCAAAAATATACTCCACCCCAGTCATGGGTGGAAAACAAACAATTTAAAAGCAAAACTGCAAAATGGTATGCGTTTACAGCAAAATGTGAATTACCTGTACACACATATTTAAGAGGCACAATCTGTTCTATACAGTAACTGTCATACTGAGTTCATATTATACACAGTGGTATTTGTTAAGTTAGTGGTTTGAGTGAAAACACAGTACCAAAACATGGATACAAAATAAATTACTTATCACTTAGTATTTTTAAAGCTATCTACTTCAAAAAAACAGTAGCCAAATGTACAACTAAAAGGCTCATTTTATGAAAACTGATCTCAGATTTTAACATTTGTACCTTTGAAATAAACTACACTGATATCAAGATTAGGTATACATAACTCTGTCACCTATGATTGAAGACAATTCCCTTCATTTTTTTAACATTGCAACTATACTAGAGAAGAGGATGGTAACTACTTATCCCCAACTCCAACACCACTATTCTATTTTTTCACAAAAATTATTTACCTTCCCATTTTTGTATTATTTATCTGGTCCATTCTGCAAATTGTTCTTGTTCATGTCTTGAGAACCATCAAATATCTGAGATACTCAAGTTTGCTGTCTATAACCCTAAATGGCTTAAGAGAAAGTTGAAAGCGCATGTGGAGACTGTAGCATAACTTGAATACTTTAGTCTCAAACATGTTCACACAGATACTTTTCAATATAAAATCAAAGATTCATAGTCTTGAATATTTTCAGAACGCTGTTAAGGGCTTGTCTTTGGCATTTTCTCTACTAGTTCTAAAAGAAAGCACAGCATTTTATATTTTTCTCTGTACCTAATGCACACTTTTGGTGCATGAAAATGATTGATATTTAACAGCAACCTCACTACTGAGCAACACTTTTCTTTATAAAGCTACAAATAATAACACCTTTCAGCATTACACTTTGGGGAGCTGAAGAGCTTCATTTTGTTGAAATTGTCTCAGTTCTCACAACAGTGATAACAAGCTACACTTTAGATTAATAAGATAGCCAGATTATAATTCTTACATGCCTTCATTAAAGCAAAAAATGATCCATATCTTCCAACATGGCCAGCACAAAAACTACAGGGTTTCCTTCGCTGGCCCTTGTGTCCATCTGCCTTGCCTTTTCTCTCCTCCGATCACTCCCTACCTCCCTCTCTCCTCTTCCCTTGTTATTCAGAGATAGGGACAAGGTCTCACTAAACTGCCCAGGATGGCCTAGAACTTCCTGGGTAGCCCAGACAGGCCTGGAACTTGGTGTGAGCACCCTGCCTTAGTTTCCAGAGTAGTTGGATTATATTCTTGCACTTCTAGGTTTGGCCCTGGGAAAAATGGAAACAAAACAACATAACCAAATACAAATAACTGCTACAATATTTGATCTGTGCAAAGGTCCTGGATAGCAAAAACCGAGAGAGGAATGCAGCTTTATTGTGACAATAGCACTTTGAAAAGTCAACTGATAACACCCTACTGTTTTCTTACCAAGCAGAATTGTAAAAATCCAAACAGAGAATGACACATTGAAGCTAAAGGAACTCTAATATAAACCGGGAATTTCTACTATCTGGCAGAAAAGATCTGAATACATCTGTAGCTATTTTAGGAAGAAAAACTGGTCTTTTAAACACTTTAAAATCTGTAGGTTAGGAGAATATAACACATAAAAAGTGAACTTTTGAAAGTACAATTTATATGGCAGTCGATGAATACTATCTATGCAGTTTAATAATACTGCTATCTCCCAGCCAATGTAAAGACCTGACATCAACAGTCCTTCAAGTATAGACCAAATTAGGAGTTACATGTAATAACCAAGTAAAGAACTATCAGCCCCTAATAAAATTCAGTAAAAACTGGGGGCCTTACAGTTGGCACTATTTACTGTTTCCAGAATAGTGTGTGTGTGACTGGTTACCTACTTCCAGAATCCAGAGAAGCATCTAACCTCAACTCTGTCACTTTAGAAATATGATGAGAGTTCTCCAAACACAAACAGGACTCATATGGTCATATTCAATTCTAAAATAAAAGTTTGCAAAATTTTCCTGTATAAACGTCCTCAGGGTAATCTGTGAGCTGTTTCATGTACTTCTTTTCTGGAGGAGGCTTCACAATGGAGAGCATCAAACTCACTAGACAAGATCACAGTTAGCAGCACTCCCCAGAGTTCAGTTGAAATTGGTTTTCTGTAAATGCTTATTGGGAATTTCTAAAGCACTGACTTGAAGAGGCCAAGAGCCGCCGTCAATCCCCGCCTGGATGGCCACTCCCGTCACCACTGCCAGATCGGGGTCTACAGACGTGTTAGGATCCTTTCCAAAGAACTCTTGAATGACTTGGCGGATCCGGGGAATCCGAGTAGAGCCCCCAACCAGAACCACCTCATCAATTTCTGTCTTGTCTAGGTGGCCTTCTTTTAACACTTGCTGAATGGGCACGAGTATTTTCTGAAAGAGATCTTCGTTGAGGGTATCAAAGAGCTTGCGTGATACTTCTGTCTCAAACAACACCTGACTTTTTCCACTCTTGCTTTCCGAAAGGCCAGATCTAAACACTCTGTTCACAGGGTGACCATCCCCTGGGGTAAGCTGGTCTTTTGGCAGATTAGCATCACCATTCTGAGGTGCCTGGCTGTCCTTTTCCTCAACAGTGAGTAAAACTGATACCTGGGCGGACTCATGAAGTGTCAAGTTTAATTTGACCATTTCTACAGCTTGTCTTAATCTGTGGATTTCCTCTTTCCTGGAAGGAAGAAAGCCGTATGTTTGATAGATCTGTTTATATAAATACTGAAGAAGCCTCTGATTGAAGTCCTGTCCCCCAAGTTTGTTGTTTCCTACAAGAACAATTAAATACTTTGTTATACATATCTGCACATAAATATGTATTCTGTATGTTAGCATATTTTAAGAATAATAAATCCTGTAATATATTAAGATTTGATTAACATATGTATTGACTAAGAAGAATGATGTTAAAACCATTTTAACCTCAACGGTAAGGACAGCTGCTTATCTGCTTCTACAGATCGAGAAACAGTTTTCCCTCCACTCCCACTGTGTCTATATCTATCATCTACTACGGATAAACAGTGCCAGCAAGGTTGGAAAATCTAAATGATTTAAAAGGAAGCATCTCAATGACATCAAATAATTTTTGACAACAGGAGAATAATGTCACAGACTGCCTTGATATGCACCTATTTGAAACACTAACTGTCACTATTCTCAACAGAAGAAAACGATTTTTATGATTAACAGGTACCAATAAACATACATTTTATCTCATTGTTAATGATTAAAACCTCAACAGAAATAGTTCTATAGGAAAGAAAAACATAAGATAAAATCAATATGTATCTTGGCTCTAGTGAATCTGGTTAACGTTAGAACAATTATACAATTCAATATAAACACCCTTACACTTATAATCTAAAAAGCACAAAGCAAAAATCTTGAAAAGATTTAAAGGGAAAGAACTTACTTCTTCAGTGACATTAAAATTGCATTTCTGAAGACATTTACTTTATGAAACATAAAACAGATGAACTAATCTGAAACTCTTCACTTTAAAGTTTTCTTCATTAATGCTTCTTTCACCCTCACAGGAAAGTCCTGAAGGAACTTCCTTATCTGGCTTATTGGAAGTCTAGCCATTTAATTTTGACAGTTAGCTGTGCTCTGCACATAGACAGGTAGAAGCAACACTACACAGAAAATCACAAAATATTCTCAAAACCAAACCAACGTGCCACAAGCTAGGCATACTAAGGGCCACATGCCTGGCCCTCTTTAATTCTGTCTTTGTCTTACCAGACATTGCTCGTGTTAGAAACATTCCTCCTTGTTTATTCAGCAAGGACACATCAAGAGTTCCTCCACCCAAGTCTATGACCAGCACGTAGAAGACATCGACCTTGTGGAGCCCATAGGCCATAGCTGCTGCCGTTGGCTCGTTTATCACTCTCAAGATCTTCAGTCCTGAAAGACCCAGAAGAGCAAAGCTTTCTACTCAACTTGTAAGAACAACAGGCTTGTTTCTTCTTTAACATGCACTTCACCAAGCAGTGACAAACGCAGTGGGAAAAGACAGGGTGATGAAAACAGCAATTCTTCTCACTAGCGTAATTCAAATTAGTATTAAAGAGCACAACAGTAAAAAAAGAAAAGCCCGAGTTTAGTAAGTTGACACTTTATTAACAACTGAAAAAAATCTCTTCCAACCTTTTCTAATATTGATAGTGTACTGGGAAATATAGAGTATGGAACTGTAATAAGCTGATCTTGTACAAAAGATCACGTTACTTTGATTAAGAATGACTGTAGCTTATTATAAGTTTTGGTTTTACTCAATTATTGGGCAAGCCTCAATGAAACATTTCACTATTAGGATAAGAATTTGTACTGTATCAAGCTGATAATAGAAAAATAAATAATAAATAAATAAATAAATAAATAAATAAAAATGGAAAAAAAAAATCCCTCCTTTGAACTAACTCCACCATTCAAGTGTTCCCTGTGAAATGTGGCATGAACTTCAGGAGCCACATCAACATTTCAAAGTCTGAAGAATTCTACCAAGGATTCTATGCCCTTCCCTTTAGTTATAAAACTCGGTCACTCTGCTCTGGTCATGTCAGGGTCCTATAGTCAGAGACTTAAGTATCTCTCTTTCAGTGAGGCATACCTGATCTATAAGGCACCCCTGTGTTGACTACCCTCTGGCCCTTTCTTCTTCCACTCCTGTTACTTTCTGTTAAAGTCTGCACCAGGAGCTCTGAACAAGACGTGATTTATCCCCGTGAAGTGAGTGGGAATGAACGTGGACGCTTGACTGCCATCCATCAGGAGCAGGGGGATACAGCTACTATTAGTGAAGAGGTAAGGATAAATATAAGAAGTTCCCAGAGTAAAAAGTGACATATCAAGCTTATTCTGTGCTTCTAGCAAGTTGAAAACAAAAACCGGATTTTGTAGGACGGCGTTACATTCTTTTCATCTTGGAAAGTCTGGAAACATAGTCACCTTAACAACAAAGAGATCATATCTTTTAACAGAAGTATAGAAGTACTCATGTTCTCTCCTAGTCTTTGTCATATACCTCATTAGCTTAATTTTTATTTTGTTTTGCTTTTTTACATTTTTTTGAGGATATGTGTGTCCTGGAGGATTAAACATGGCTGGGCCTTATCTGCTCTAGAATGCAATCTATCAGAAAGTTACATCCCCATCCCCAGACTGCTTTTCCCCCCATATTATAAACATTTAATATTGTACTACACAGTTCATAATTATTATCTGCAAATGTATATAAACAGACAGCTAATTCATCTGTCACGAAGTTTGTGTGATTTACAAAATGGTAATTCTTGCTGCAGAAGACTTTTGTCTTAACAAAATCCTGAGAAAAATACACATCAGTCAAGGGTGCTATTACCGGCAAGGTTGGCAGCTTGAACTGTTGAATTTCTCTGTTTTAGGTCAAATTCTGCTGGTACAGAAATGACAGCATTGGCAACTGGCATTCCAAGGTATTCCTCTGCCATTTCCTTCAGTTTTAGCAATAATCGAGACCCAACATATTCTGGAGAAACGATGATGGTTTCATTACTTGTTACAGAAAACTCAGCCATTCCATTTTTGTGTAAAACCTGTGAATAAGATTTGAAAAACAATAATGTCAAGATATGCATGCATACACATACATGCATTTATTTTCACATGTACATACTGGATTTATTCAACAAAAACCTTTATGAAGTCACACAATCCACTATAATCTATCCAGTACATTTTTCCAGATTAGCGTTTACTGAATGTTGACACTTAAAAGTTTATAAAATAAATCCATGTTATGGCTTTCAGTAATAACCAAATGAAAGTCAAGACTTTAACAGGAATTTAGAATCCTCTCACTACATACTTATTGGAAGAATGAATGATGACATGCAGGAGACTCACTTTATTGGAAGCTGAATGTTTCAAGACCCTCAGTGGACACCTTTTCACTTAGCCAAAGTACTTTACAGCTTCTCATCAACATATTCAAATAGCTGTTATCACTAATACTGCACTTGGGGCCATTACTTGGTAAAAAAATAAAAATAAAAATAAATAAAAACTCAACAAAAACATTGCACCACCTGATAACCAGGACTGCCGCTAAGTGAGTAAAGGCCAGACGAAATATGCAATGAACAGGTGAATGATACACAGTCTGGGTAAGAGTGAAAAGAGCAGAGAAAGAGTTCATCACACTCCTCTTAAACAATGTACAGACTGGTGATTCTGGGATATTGTATTTTATATTCTTACCTCGTCACTAAGTACAGCAAATTAAAACCACAGGGAAGAAAACTATAGGAATCAAAATCACAAAGGAGGCAAGAATTTATTCAGTAAGCTGGGATGGTACAACTGTCTAGGGAGTCTAATTCATCTGGAATAGCACTTCATAATTTGGAATAAAAGTCCCACATGGGATAAACAAAAAATTAAATGTTAAAGAGAAAACACTTACAAATAAATACATAAAAGCATTAAGATGAAAAAGCAAAAGAAAAAAACTGATCAAACCAGTGAACCAATAGAAAGGATGAAAGTTCCTATTGATTACCATAAGAATCAAGGCCATTCTTCTAAAGTTGAGATTTCATGAATGCCTAATACTTTGACAAGAAACAACAAATTATGCAACATAAAGACAATAAAGTGAAAAAAAACCACATAAAAACATATTTTATTGTCAAAGAAAAATGAAACAAGTCAAAACAGGACAAAACAGAAGAAATGCATCATTAAATAAAATAAAAACACAGGAGGCAGAGGCAGGCAGATCTCTGTGAGTTTTAGGCCAGACAAATCTACAAATTGAGATCCTGCTTCAAAAACAAAAACAGTAACAAACAAAACACCACTAAATATAACTTTGCTGGAAAGCAAAGGAATAACAGTTAATCCAAAATGCCATTTTTCATTTGGGGATTGGCAAACAAAATAAACTGGGCATGGTGGCACAGGTCTATGGTCTCAAGAGGGTAAGGCTTTCAGGTTCAACAACAGCCTGGGTATATAGCAAGACCTATCTCAAAAAGTAAATAAAATCATACTACCTACTCGATAAAAAAGAATGGGTAAGAACATGTAATCTTTCTGGTGTACAATTAAGGAATAAGAATAAAATTCTTTAAACACACATACACATACACACACATATCCAACTCATCAATTCTACATGGCAGACAATTTCTGACTTACACAGGTATATCTATATCTTTATCTATCTATATACATATATATCTTACAGAACTTCAAAAGTTAGTAGGATACCAGGAAAGTAAGATAATGTAAGAGATACTGATGAGTTAGATCAATTATGTAAGAAAGTAGTAGTTCTATTAAAACTATTAAAAATAGTGAGGTGCATCCACTTAATCTCTATGACACACTGTTGCATTTCAAATATGCCAGAAAACACCAAAACTAGTGTACATAGTTATATGTATACAAATATGTACATAGATAGAAAATCTCCATTCACAGCCTAGGAGGGTTCATCATCCTTCCTAACATATCTTGAAAGAACAAACAGGCTATTAGGAGGATGGCAGAACAGGCTAAATCCAGTTGAGATACAATGATGTGCAGTGTGAAGCCAAAACATTAACAGAAATAGTATGACACATTGATACAGAGTTTAGATTAAATTCATACCTTAAATGGATATCTGCCAATTTCAGCCTCCAACTCTTCCGGGGTGAAAATCTTCCCTATAAACCTTTTAGCATCATATATTGTGTTTTGAGGGTTTGAATCTGCCAGCTCCAGGCTTTCATAGCCCACATGCACATCGCCATCAGTAAAGGATACCATGCTGGGTATGCTGATATGCCCATTTTCATCTGGAATCACCTTTACTTTTCCTGTCCCAGGAAAAAAGACACCAACGGAACAATAGGTGGTACCCAGGTCAATGCCAATCACTTTTGGAGTAGGCAATGGTAAATACTGTTGTGCCAAGTAGCCAGCCAAGAGGAGAGTCAACACAGCTGAACCTGAAAACAGACCAAGTCAAAGACACATCTTTATCTAGCTACTACTATATGCTGTTCCTACAGCAACATCTCTTCAATAACACTCTTGAAGCAAACAGAATATTTTACTTTATAGGATTAATAACTACTTTTTTAGACATTAAGTCGTACATATTTCAATGGGCTACAATTAAAAGAAAAACAATCAAAAGCCCTCACAACTTTATTTCTGTGTAATTCATTATATGAGAATAAAGGAGTAAATGTAATTTCAGTAATAATTAGGCTGTTGCTGATTGGAAATATAAATATGAAGCAAAAGCTGGCTACAATCCACTTTTCTTGACCTATTGCTATTTAGATTGATAGCTTCATAAACAGTTTTATCTGTCATTACCAAAATGAAATTCCATTATGAAATTCTCACAGCAAAAGCTTTGTTATTGTAAGGCTAACCTCTTTAATTATCATCTTTACCCACTGAAAAGGATAAAATAAATATGTTGGGTGCACTTTTTTAAAAATTGCTTAGGTATTACTGTTACCTCCTAACAGAGCTCACTGAGTGTTCTGCATATTTAAGTATGAATTAAGGTCATATTTCTCAAAGAGGTAGTATTTAGAGAAGTATGTAAGTGCTAACCCTGAGAGCAACAACATGGAAGTTTCCTGAAGACAAGTTTGTTCACAAGTTTGTGTGAACGGCAAGAGCAGAGGCTCAGCAAATATCAATTAACAAACAAACAAAAGATCCAATGCAAACGTCATGCATATTATACTCCAACGCCAATAAGGGCATCGCTCTGAATTCGGAATTAATCACTTACTCGGTTTCACTAGTCTGTGTTATACACCTGTTCCCACTCAGTCTCATGCTAAGAAACCAGAATGTCAGTCTGTAGTGCTTGCTGTTGGCAATTGCGAGCTCAGTTCAAATCAACGCCTGGCTCATAGCAGATCAAGAGCCTACTCACTTGTCTCTTCTAACCTACAGACAAATCTTCAACGCATTTCACCACCGCTAGCAAGGGAATGCAATCCCCAAACGGTTAAGTTCGAAAGAGAATCCCCTTTCTACATGGCACAAGGACCAGAATCCCCTCCCAATTCAGCATCCCCGAGTGCAGCCCAAGAGTCTACATCTCGAGATCCCCCCCTCTCAATCCACGACGGGTTCTCGCAGCCTCCAGAGAACCGAATCCAGCTACTAATTCAAGACGGAGGTCTTTTGCAAAGAACTCATTCCTAGGCCCGGGTCCCTCAGAGATGAGGCCGGCGGCAGGACCCCCAAGAGGCCTCCATCAGCCAGACCCCTGGCTCCAGGCGCCCCGCCCCCACCAGCTCAAACAGCCTCAGCCTCCTTTTCAGGTTCCCTTCGGCTGCGTGACCTGGGTTCAGAGGTTGAGACAACCAACCTTTGCCCATCCAGACCTCCTCAAACCAACCCTTCGACTGCCATGGCAGCAGGGACCCCGGGATACAGACCTAAAATCGTCATCTCTCCGGCCATCAGTCCCGCCGAACGAGCAGAGAGATGACTGTACCGACGGGAGGCACCGCCCCCTAGCCCCCGGCCGTCCCGCAGCCTCCTGGGTAGTGTAGTCCGTCCTGTCCGAGGCAGACGGAGGAACGAAGTCTCCCATCACATCAGGGACTCCATCTACCATGAGGCCGCGGGGTGGAGTCTTCTCAGGCCCGTGAGGAAATAGTCGGCCTCCCCACTGACTGAGGCCCAACAAACCAGGCTTCGTTGGGGAGCCGCCTCCCGGAAAGGTCAGAGTTTGTCATTCATTAAACCCCAAACGCCGCGAGCCTACTGGCCTTAAAACAGTCCCCGTAGCCCCGCCTCGCCGCGTTGTATTGTGGGAGCTGTAGTTCTGGACTGCCCAGAGCTTGGAAGGAGTAAGAAGGAAGATAAAACGTGTTAAGAATCTGAGGTGGGTTGCCTTGCCAGCCTGGCGCGGGATTCAAACCTCTGTTTTTTCGTTCCGCCTCCGTTTACGGTTTATCCCTTTGCTCGAAATCGAGATTCTAGATAGAGTTCTCGTAAGCCCTCCAAAGTCCCTTTAGTATTCCTAGAAGAGACTCTGTAGTGATGCAGTCCTACAGGAGACCTGTCTGGTATACCTGGTTTTTGCACTGTAATTCCCACAACAGATTGACCTGTTGTCAAGTGGAACTTCTTGAATCGCATCTAAGACAGAAACAGATTTAAGCCTCTAGGACCTTAGGTGTTCCTGAACTTTCCCAATATTAATAGTAAACTCGTTTTCAGAAAGTCATTAGATTATATCAAATATTTAGACATACCAATCTTAAAATCATCGCCAGCCGGGTGCTGTTGTTGACAGTAAATTAATTCAAGTGATGTTCAGGAATGAGGTTTATCCAAGACTGCAAGGACACATTTTTGAATCTAATACTAACATTCAAATATGCTGTTAAAAACAAATATGAAACAATAAACCCTACTTCTGCTAACTATATCATAAATGGCCAGAATTGTCTTCCTGGACAGGTCCTATCACATGTTAGTTACTAATCATATTAGTTACTTTTCTCCTTGCTGCTATGACATACATTATCAAAGCAATTTGAAGAAGGCGGAAAGATTTATTTCCGCTCAAAGTTAAAGGATACATCATATTTAGAAAGTCATGGTAGCAGGGCCTTCAGGCAGCTGTTCACATTGTATCCAGAGTCAGAAAGCAGAGAGAGGAAATGTTTCCATGATGATTCTGAATCCTATCAAGTTGAAAAGAGTAACGACAGCTATTGAGGGTACTTGTGCTTTTTAGTGTATAAAACCTGATTTTCACCATCTAATATTTGATATAATCGAATGACTTTCTGAAAATGATTTTACTATTAATATTAGGAAAGTTCAGGAACACTTAAGGTCCTAGAGGCGTAAATGAGGTCCTAGAGGTGTAAATCTCTTTCTGTCTTAGATGTGATTCAAGAAGTTCCACTTGAACAGGTCAACCTGTTGTGGGAATAAGCCTCTACTGGCATTCTGCTTGTGTTAAATCTCCTGTTTATCTCTGTTATCTGTCTAGCTATCCCTCTGCTTTATCATATTTTGGTCTATCTATCTATCTGTCTGTCTGTCTGTCTGTCTGTCCGTCCGTCCGTCTGTCTATCTATCTATCTATCATCCATTCATCTATCTATCTATCTATGATCTAAATAGACATTATCACATATACATATATTATGGTTTTAA
>CABHPP010147705.1:19584-58024 GCA_902168425.1 Peromyscus attwateri | reverse complement strand
GTTGGTTGACTTACAGAATGAGATAAAAGTTGATAATTCAGGTATCTCGGTTTAGGGATAATCCTAGAAACAGAGCTTCTTTTCCTTCAGATTGTCTTGGCGAGGCGCCCCTCCCCACAATATGGTACATCCCGAGGCTCCGCCTTTTGTTTTTATTGCCCACCCTTCTTAAACTTTTTTCTCTCGTTAGCATGTTAAATTTACTTTCATCATAAGCCGTTCCTGGGCCGAAAGTCTGCGTAACACTTTCAGTTACGTTTTCTATAGTAGTCTTTCTCAACAGCCCACAGAAGAGAAACCGGAAACTCAGCTCTCTTCGTGCAGCTTCGTGGTGACTAACCCCTTATCGCAGTTCCTTAGAAACAAAAAACTAGAGCTTTAACTCAAGGCTGGCTGCTGGGGTAAAGCCACTAATCCACATCTCGGAAAACTCATCCTTGCCCATGCTACTGAAGTGTTGTAGATGACTCGAGGACACGGACTTCACGTGACATTGTTACTAATGCAGAATCTCTGGTCCTACCCCAAACCCCTAAATCAGTACCTTCGGCTGAACACGACCCCCCAGCTCCATGGACTTGAGGGGCCTCAGCTGTTGTTACAGTGTTTGTTATGGCAAGCCGGGCAACCTGAGTTCCATTCCTGGTGGAAGGAGAGAACTGTCTCCACAGAGCTGTCCTGTGAGCCCACATTCACTCATCGTGACACAGGTCCAATAATAATAATAATAATAATAATAATAATAATAATAATAATAATAATAGTAGTAGTAGTAGTAGTAGTAAAATGTTTTTAAAAGTTCCAGATCTCTATGCACATTAAAATTTGAGGTGTGCTAATTGCTAAAATATCTTACATCTGGATTCTACTCATCCGTTCAATACAAGATTCCTCTGCTTCACTTAAGTAACATGGACACTGGTTACCTTTTTGTGGCATTGATGTGTTACATCGAGTGTCACCTTGGCTCAATAGTTTTCAAGAACAGTAGATCTATCTCATCTATTCTCTTGGGAATTGATGGATGATATGGTAAACGTGTGCTTATTTTGTGTCAGGGTATGTGTGGATATGGGGATCAAATCCGGGTGAGTTACATAAGCACCATGCCAGTAAGCTGCATCATCCTTTGTATTTCATTTTCAAAAAGAAATCACCAAGCAGCTTTCCTAAGGGCTTATGTCACTTTTTACACTGAGAATTGTATATATATACCCTCAATGAATTGATACCTCTTACGGCTCAAGTCTAAGATGTGCTCCCCATAGGTTCATGATCTGAAGGCTCATATACTCCTGTGTGGGTGGTGCTGTTTTAGGGACCGTGAAAACGTCGAACCCAGCTAGTAGAAATGGATCACTGGGAGTATGCCTTTGAAAATTCTTAGCCTGGTCTCTTGTGCTGGCTGCACTCTGATTCCTGGTCCACCAGTATGTAAACATACACTGCCACTTAGCTTACACCAACTGCCAAGAACCGCAACCACCTGACCATCCCTTCCCTGCTATGGGATGAACTGAAATACTTCTGACCTCGTGAGACCAGGTAAACCTTCGCTGCCCTAAGTTGTTTCTGTGAGGTGCTTTTGTTACAGTGATACAGAAATCACAGATACAACCCTTTTTGTCTGAAAATGAAGCGGGGGGAGTGTTTCCTGTCATTGCAAAGAATATCTCTGAAAGGAAATCATCACTGGGCAGGTTTAAAAGGAGATTAGACACTGCAGAAGAAAAGATCTGTGCCCAGAAAGGGAAGGAGTGCAGAGAGAAAACATGGGGGGACAAACCAGAGTCTTCGTGATTTCAAGCATGGCAGCATCCGAACTACCTAATATGTGTGACTGCAGTCCTGGGGGCAAAGGAACTATTAAAATTGGGGAAAGGTGTCAATCATATCCAAGAAGCTCAGCAAACCTGGAACTAGACAGAAGAACCCCAACCAATGGATACTCAAATGCACAAGAAAAGATAAAAAGTCATCAAGCAGACTAAGAAGAGCCATATTAAGGAGGAGGTGAGAACCGCTACTGGTTTCTCATTAGAAACCGCCCCCGACAAAATGAAAAACCACATGTAATAAAGGCTTTCAGAGGTGGAAACCGTGCCGGACTCCTAAAATTCTATATTTACCCAGTGAAATAAAGACATCTTCAGACAAAGAGAAGCCAAAATAAATTGCTCCCAAAACCACAAGAAATGGCAAAGGAAGTTCCTTGGGCTAAGGAAAATGATGTCCGGTCAATCTAAATATTTTCAAAGGAGTGAAGATCAGAAGAATTAGTAATGTTTTGACGTAGAGATTCAAAACCAAGTCAAATATTCTGCAATTATAGCTCAGAAGAGAGAAAGTGTAGTTTAAAAAAATGATATAGCCAATAGCATTTATGCAGATTGAATTATATTGTGAACAAGAATTCCTGGAAAGAAGCTAATTGATTAAAATTTCCATGGCTGTAGAGAGGTTGGAATGTTGTAAGTCTGGAGTCAAGTTATTATATATTTTGGGCTATCTTTAACCCCTAAAGAGCTATTTCTTGCTTGCCTCTGGGAGCATTCTGATAAATGGATAAAAATTTTTAGATTGTATTAACCTAATAAAACTCTTCTGGACCATTAAAGTGCTAACTTAGAATGCTATCAGATAGCCTCTGAAGCCCATAGCTGAGATTTCGCCATCTGGTTGTAACCTGCTTCTCTGATACTTCCACCAATGTGTCTTTTAAAATGGCTTGATTTCTAACTTGCTTTATTTGGTTACCGTAAGAATTTAATGAAACAGCTTCCATGGAATCTGGGGCAATTTAAGTTTGTGACTCCAGGCTGTGGTCTCAGAATAAACCATCTTTATTTCCTCAAAAGCAAACAAAACAAAACAGAAAACAAGAATTAGTAATGTGTAAGGACATGTACAGGAGTTTCGTTTGGCTTTTAAGTCTATTTGAGAGGTACTAATGGAAAAATATTGTATTTGGAGTCTTAGGTACAGTAAAGCATGATAGTAAGTGAATCTAATCATATGAACCCTTAAAAGCAGAAATCTTTAACTAATGCCAGAGATGCATCAGAAGATTAGGCTAAATCAACTGGGAGAATCCATCGCCATCACCAGGAAGCAGCAAGGAAGGGAATCTCAGCTCTAATCTGTGAGCAACTACATTCGTTCAGCCAACAACCTGAGAAACTTGGGAAACTCATTCCAGCATCCCACTGACTTCCTAATTTCAGCCTTAGGAGTCTCTAAACAGAGAATTCAACTGAACCACACTTTGCTGGATCTCTTACCTACTCTACTGTTTTTGTCAATGTTCTATCGCTGTGAAGAGACACAATGGCCTCAACAACTCTTATAAAAGAAAGCATCTTACTGGGGCTTGTCACAGTTTCCAAGGTTCAGTCCATTATCGACAGGGCAGGGAGTATGGTAGCATGCAGGCAGGCTCGGGAGCAGGAGGTGAAAGTTCTACATCTCCATCCTCTGGCAGCAGAAAGAGAGAGCCACTGGACCTGGCTTGGGCTTTTGAAAACCTCAAAACTCACCTCCAAGTGACAGTTCCTCCAACCCGGCCACACCTCCTAATCCTTTCAAATAGTGCCATAACCAAGTATTCAAATCTCTGAGCCTATGGAGGCCATTCATATTCAAACCACCACACCTATCCATCCGTGAAATAACAGTGGATATGGTCTTCAGCCACAAACGTGCCTTAATTTGTTATGGCAGTAGTATGAAATTGATACACTGAATATATACAGTTTTAGAGGAGTTTGGAGTTTGTTTTGAGAGGTTACTTTAGTGGTATTCAGCTCAATTCTCTCCAAACTTGTTTTTGAACTCAGTTTGTAAATGCCTTTAGTTGCCCCACCCTTGAAAAATGGCCTTCTGGGCTCTCTGTTGTGTGACACAGATGTTCAAGAAAGATTCTGTATCTTAGTTGAGTAAAATTCAGATGACTCCCATTCCTGTGAGTTCCAGTGGATGCTCGACTTGTAGTCCCCAGTGGTTGTCCTTTCTCTGTTGGATGTTTCCCCCCAGCTTCTTGGGGTCTCACCCTACACATGCTCAACCTCATCTTCAGCCAAAGACTTACAGAAAAAATTTGAAGCCCTTGCTATGCATAGGTCTCCCTTTCTAACATTGTCTATTACAAATTCCAGCCACATCATCGTCTCCAAATGTGATCTCCTTCTCCTCACTGTGGCTTGGCCCTTCCTCACACAGTCTGAAAATACCTCTAGGCATAGAACTGTGGGCATTGTGGGTCGCATCCCACTTGCCTTCCTTTCTATTAAAAACTACATGCTGTATAATCCATGCTCCGGCATTTAAAAATAGGTGTTTTGTATACTGTGGCCAGCTTTCTTTTCCGAGCTATTCTGGTACCCCTTATTTCATCCTGGCTGGAATCCTTGGCTATTCTGTCTGCAGACCTTTCATCTGGTTTCTCAGTGTATTCTTCAGAGATTTTACTGAGACAAATGCGGATGGCATCGTCCTCTAGACACTCAGGATGGCTTTGTGCCTTTCTCCTAACAGGAAGGAGTATTTTAATCTATTTAGCATTGAGACAGTTACAAGTGGATTTCCAGTTTATGGCTTTTGAGAAAAATCTCATTTATTTATATAAATAGGTATCTTCTCTTTTAAGTAATAAAAAATTGTTAAGAATAGCCAGGATGGTGGTTATCTGCTCCCATTCTGGGGATGGGGGCGACACTGGAGGAGATCACTGAGAAACCACATTCCTCGCCCAGCCCTGCCAGTGCAGAGATGAGGAAAGCCATCCTTCCAAAAGGGCTGCTCTTCAGTTCTCCTTAATCCAAGAGGCAGACACAGGGAGACTTGAGTGGTTATCTTTACATGTAGTCCTTTTAAAACTAGTAACCCGGGCTGGGAAGACGGCTCCATGGATGAAAAGCTTGCTGCCCAAATGGGTTCGAATTCTTGAAACCCACATAAGAGCCAGGCTAGGTAACACATGTCTGTCATCATTCTGTGTCAAGATGGGAGGAAGACACCGGAGAATTCCTGGAAGCTCCTGAATCAGCCCTTCTGCTGGATGCCGTGAGAGTGAACAGGAGACTCCCTCAAACAGGGTGGACAGCAAGGACCAAAGTTGTCATTTGACCTCCAAGGTACACTGTGGCTCTCTCTCTCTCTCTCTCTCTCTCTCTCTCTCTCTCTCTCTCTTTCTCTCTCTCTCTCTCACACACACACACACACACACACATAATAAGCCCCTCAAATTACTGACTCTGAAGTGTGCGAAACTATACTATAAACAAAGATTATCTCTATAATTAGGCTTGATCTAAAATAGACATTACCCTGAATTTGGGTTTAGAGGAGCTACGGATCATTTGATAGAAAGGAACAAAACCCCAGATTAACAGTGTCTGGATCAAGTCGGGGCTTACGGGTGTGTCTGAACAAGATCAGCAGAACCAGCCGCCTCACAGTTGTCCTTGTCAAGACTCTGGGCTTTGCTTTCCTCTCTAGTTAGGCACCGTATTTTCCTTCAGGAAAGAAAATAGGAACGAAAGATGTGGGAAAGGTCTGAGGGTAAGCCGTTTGGTCAGGAGGCAAGAGATTTCCTAAGAGACCATAGCAGATCTTTGTTACATATAACCTACTGAAAAACAGGCTTGAGAAAAATAGGTCTTTTTTGTTGTTATTTTTTTCTGGCTCCCATGACAAAAAGCAAGAGAAAGAGATATGTAAATCAGCCAACAATGACATTGGAGAGGACTTAACTCTCTTTCCTGAAATTTTCTTATATATGTGTGCTAGTAAAAAAATCATTCCCACTCATTAGTAAAGTTCAGCCCACATGAATTCCTGCTACTAACATGCTGATATTTTCTTTCATGTTCTTGCTTCATAATCCCTACAGCTTCACTAATGCATAATTGTTTGTGATATTTTTTTCTAACAGGGTCTCATTTTTTTTTTTTTTTTTTGGTTTTTCGAGACAGGGTTTCTCTGTATGGCTTTGCACCTTTCCTGGAACTCACTCTGTAGCCCAGGCTGGCCTTGAACTCACAGAGATCCACCTGCCTCTGCCTCCTGAGTGCTGGGATTAAAGGTGTGCACCACCACCACCCCACTCAGGGTCTCACTTTTAAAGTAAAGAACTTAATATACTCAACATGTTTATCCATAAATGGCTTGTTTTATGTCAACTGGACACAAACTATAGTCTCCTGAGAGGAGGGAAGCTTAATTAAGAAAATGCCTCCATTAGATCAGGTTATTGGCAAGCCTGTAGAGCATTTTCTTAATTAGGGATTGATGGGTGGTACTACCCCTAGACTGATGGTCTTGGGTTCTATAAGAAAGCAGGCCGAACAAGCCAGTAAGCAGCGCCCCTCCATGACCTCCGCATCAGCTCCTGCTTCCGGACTCTTGTCCCCTTTGAATTTCTGTCCTGACTTCCTTCGATGGTGAACAGTGATGTGAAAGTGTAAACCAAATCAACCCTTTCTTCGACAACTTGCTTTTGGTCATGGTGTTTCATCACAGCAATAGTAACCCTGACTAAGACAACATCTTTGCTTGTCTTATAGACAGACTATCGAGTTTTCTCCTATAGGAAGCCTACAGCCCCAGACTGAGAGTCTTCTGGTACCCTGCCTCTAAAAAGCGAGGAAACTCACAGTGTCTGCAAAATAAATTGCATCTTATTTCTACCTCTTCACCCCCTCTAGTCCCTTCAACCTTATACCCCGCTACAGTGGTTTGAATGTATCATTTTACCCCAATGAGATATTAATGGACACGTCGTAAATATGATTCTCCTGTGCTGAAACATCCTGAGAGATACTTGGTTATTCTCTGGTGCATAGTAGATGAGAGATTGAGAGCAGTTAGATGTCCAGCCTCATTGTAAAGCTAGGTGGCACCTAGCTGAATGACAGAAGCATGGTGGATGTTTGCTGCAGAAGCACTGAATTGTGTGTATTATGCAACATGTTGGAGTGACACCAATTACAACAGATTCTGAATTTATGAGCTGACCCCTGGATCAGTTCTAAGGGCTACTACTTAATTGTCTAGGCTCAGAAATGGGGTAAAATTTGATCTCTTGACATAGGAGAAGAATTTTCCCAGAGGAAAGTGGTGGCTGTTACCAGAGGAAGGGATACATTGTGGGCTAGGGAGATGACTCAGTTGATGACAGTGTGTGTTGGACAAGCGTGACGACCTGAGTTCAGATCTCCAGACCTAATGTAAAAAGCTGGGATGGAGGCTCGCACTTGCTACCCCAGGCTGAGATAGGCAGAGATAGGCGGATCCTTGAAGCGCAATGGCCAGCTAGCCTAGGTGAATCAATGAACTTCAGGTTCAGTGAGAGACCCTATCCCCCAAATAAAGATGGAGAACAGTCAAGGAAGACACCCTATGTCAACCTCTGTCTTCCATAACATGCATATGCAAACATGTGTAACCTCACACACATGTGCATGCATCCATATTAATACATATACCACACAAACTGTGTTACACACACACACACACACACACACACATCCCAAAACAAAACAAAACCAAAAAACTAAGTGGTAAAGAAAACCATGTTGGAATTCTTTACATTTCTCAGTTTCAAACAGATTGTCTCTAAGAATTATGTTTCTAATTTGTATTTACTTTAGTACTTATTTAATCCCTTAGTTTGCTCTCGTACCATTGGGATTAGGCTTTAACCACATTTAATATAAAATGCTAAATAACATTTGGCTCAGAAAGATGGGATTTTAATTTTTTTCCTACATTGTCTAGATGTAGGGGGCCTGGTCCATAAAGTCCGCAGACATGAATGGTGCCTTTAATTTTCTCTCTCAGATGCAGGGCTCATTTTGTGGGCATTGCAAATAACAATGAGTAGGAGGCTTGGAAGAGAATGTAAAGAATATATAGCAGCTATATATTCTTATATTTACATAAGAATCACATATATGTATAGATTTAGTGTATAACCTGGAAGCTGCTGTGTAGACTTTCTTGCTTCCCTAAAGCTGCACCAAAAGGGGACTTGAGAACCATGTCCTTCTTCCAGATGTCCATGTATCCAGCTGAAAAATCATGGTTCCTAGAAGAGGACAAACAAGTAGGCTGCTTCAGTGCTCAATAAAGATTTTGACTGGAGGTGGGTGTGAATGCATTGCACATTACACATTAAAATTGGCTAATAAAGACTAAAGACCAAATCTCCAATCTCAGACCCAGGACCAGCTGAAAGGATGTGTTTGAGGTTGAAGTATGTATTTAAACTTCTTTCCTTTTCTAATAAACAGGAAATTGATAACTATTACTTTTAAGATTCTTTTTCATTTCCACTCAGATTGAATTGTGGTGGTTTTATTTCAGTTTTGTTCATCCATTTTCTAAGTGCCTACTCCTTTTCAAGTGCTGCTCAATTGTAACTCTTAGTGCTAAAGAAAATATCACTCTTAAAATTATGACTTTTCGTAACCCTAGGCAAGCATCCCTTCAAAAGTTTGGGTTAGAAATATTTGCATTAGAGGGATTTGCTGTCTAATGCTGACGTTATGGGTAAGCTGGGTGCTGACCCACTGTCCTGTTAAGAACACATCAAGCATCTTTCTAGCCTATGGATAAACTCTGTGTGGACATTTCTGGAAGAAGACTGGGAGTTAACTACCAAGATAATGATTTTTTCCCCCACAGTAGACCAAATACAGTCATTAGTAATGTACACAATTCTCACCATTAAAATCTAAGTGATAAAAGGAAAGTTTAAGTTTGATGTCTGAAGTTAGAGGAAGTTCTGTTTTATAACACTTTACCAGAGGCTTACTTTTATAGCCCATGCTATAAATATCAAACATTTGGGTGTGGAATACTCAAACCAGAAATTGAAATCCAGTATATTAGACTCCACTGCTGGTACGTGCATTGAGCTAGATATAAAATTTAAGGTTTCATTGTGATTCGAAAAAGTTTGTGGCTGAGAGATGATAGCTTTGAGGACGTGAGAAAGAATACTACAGTTTTATTTATAAATTTTATTTATATTTTATTATAAATCTTTCTCTCTCCCTCCTTCCATTCCTCTCCACCCTCTTTGTGTAAGTACACTTGTATCATGGTACTCATGTGGAGGTCAGAGGAAAGGGAACATTCAGGAGTTGGTTCTCTCCTTCCACCATGGGATCTGGGTATTTAATCCAGGTCATCACACGTGTGTGTCAGATAAGCATGTGGGCTTATGCCTAGAACTGGAAGGGAAGTTGAATATGGTCAACTCTCACGATAGCTTGAGTTTAAACGATAAATACATACACACTCGGGATGAGTCTTACACTTTGAAAGGCATGCATTTGCCATGAGGCTTACTTATTGTATTTACTGTGTTAGACTTAATTAAAAGTTTGTCTAGAAAACTCAAGACAAAGCAGTGACAAGTTTCAGGGGTTTATCTCTGTTAGTGGAGTAGTGGCTGAGAGCCCTTGAATCCCTGGGTTCAATCCCCAGGACCAACTTAAACTGAGCACGGTGACGCTCGTCTATAGTCTAGCACTTGGGAAGTAGAGATAGGAGGACCAAGAGTTTAGGGTCATCCTTATAGGTAGTTCAAGGCCAGCCTGCAAATACAAAAACAGTAATACTGGGCGGTATGCTGACCTCTGACAGATTAGCAGATGGGCTGATCATCTCAAGCACATTTATGCCCAAGTACCCCTCCTTCCCCCCCCAACTGTTGTTTAAGAATGATGAAATCTACTTATGATCACCAAGTTCTCTCACAGCATATGACAGCTGCTTTGAGTTTGTAGTGTATGATCACTAGGCATGGTTGACTAGATATAGAAGAGACAAGAGAATTTTTATTTAAACACATGCAAACTTATTGTTTTAGCAACCATATTGTGTGTAGTTATGAGGAAAACAAAAATGGAAGATGAGTTTTTAAAGAGAGGAGATATTAATAAAGCCAGCCTCTCTGCCTGGGCCAAATGATATTTTGGATTTTTTTAGGACATTTCTTCTAAAGTGGTCACAAGCATTTCCTTATGCACATGGCAGTCCCACTGTTACCCAAGGTCATATGCCATCTACAGTTCATATTTGTGACACTGAAGAATGACTTAGAGTGACAGCTATGAACATGATCTCAAGAGCGGTGACTGTGCCATCAATCACGAAAGGCATATTTATTTGCTACCGCTCTGTCACGTGTTCTCTGTTGGGTACTGAGTCATTGCAGTGCCCATCAGCAGAGTTTCTAGAAACACAGGTTCACTAGACTTCCACAGGGACCATCAGATGGATGGAGGGATGGGGAGATGGCTCGGGGGGTGAATTACTTGCTGTCAAGTATGAGGACCCAAGTTCCATGCCCAGAACACTCACACACACAAGATAAGATAAATATTTAAAAAATAATAAAGTGGATGGTTCCTACAGTTGGCCTCTGATATCCATATCCATACAAAAAATGTGCAACACACACACACACACACACACACACACACACACACACACACAAAACACAAAAGAACAAAACAGAAGAATGTAGGGCAGGAAATGCCGCTTGTGAGAGAGCTGCGTTGGGCATGCCTTGCCACTTACATTTTTTTGCAGCTATCTTTGCACCAACCAGGAGGCGAACTTTGGTTGCTAAGTGTACAGTTCAGGCACATGGAGATGTGTAGACGAATTTCTAAACAGTCTTATTAAATAAGAAACACAGAGCCAAATACAGAGGAAATAGCCCAAGAGATCAGAGCAATAGCCATGACTTTGAGCAATAATCAGAGCAATAAGCCATAGCCTTAGCTTACCACCAGCAGTAGCCTCCACAGAGAGCTTCTTCCTGTCTGATCTGACCTATGCTTTTATTGCTTTCCTGTTCTGCCTTCTCATTGGCTCTAAACCCAGCCACATGACTTCCTCGTCACTGCCTGTCTATACAGACCTCCAGGTCTCTATGGTTGGTACTGGGATTAAAGGCTTGTGTCACTACGCTTGGCTTTGTCCTTGACCACACAGAGATTCTGCCTGCCATGTGATCGGACTAAGGGCGTGGGCTACCACGGCCTGACTTCTGTTTATGACTATTTGACCTCTGATCTCCAGGCAACTTTATTTATTAACATACAAATATCACATTTCAGCACAAATAAAGTATCGCCACAGAGATGAGACATATACAGGTGGTCTATTGTGGCTTAAAGGCTCCTGTCTCCAATGTTTGAGGCATTGTTTTCAGAGTCTCTGCACTGAGCCTGACTATCTCCAAGAATCATACTCAGAAACCCCCAAATTATGGTTTTCCACCAGGTTCTATTAGTTTATAGTTTTTCTCCTGCCAGATGCAATTTGTTGTTTGTTTGGTTTTTTTAATCATTAAAAATACTGCCAGTGACACCCCTCCCATCCTACCCTTCTGAGGTTTCTAGGAAGCAATGCTAGAAAAGTAAGGCCGGGTTTGTTCATAAAAGCAAACGGTTTGGTTTTTTCATGTTTTACCTACAGGTGTTTAGCTTCTTTTGTAACTTTAAGGCTACATCTGAGGCTTAGCAGAACTCTGGTCCTTGATAAAAATAGAGTGGGTGACATTTAATTTTTCAGCTAACAAGAACATTTCCCCATCACCTTCTTATAAACAAAATCCTCTTACATTGTATTTTATGTTTACAACTCCAGGTAGAGAAAGAATGAATTCTCAGCACTTGCACATTGGCATAGATCAAACATAGCAGAAAATACAGCTTCACTTAAACGGTTCCCACTGAGTTAAAGCATTGTCCACAGCAACTGAGAGCTTCCCTGGCAACATCCTGACGGCACTTAGATCTGAAAGGCAGCAGATGAGGCTGGATCCTGTTAGGCTTACAGAAGTCACTCAGTTTAGCTTTTTGTTGTTATTGTTGTTTGAAGGAGTAAAGGTTTTGGTTTCCAGTTCTAAAGGCTATGGTCTGTCATGATAGACAGGAGCGGGTGTGGTGGCAGAAGAGTATGGTCACATTGCATATACAGTCAAGAAGCAGAGAGAGATGACTGCTTGTGCAAAGCTTGCATTCTCCTTTTGGTTTTTGTTAACATATGTTATATGTAACTGTGCGTTTCATAGGAAATTTACGTACATTTACATAATGTATTTCCATCAAGTTCGCCACTGCCCCATTTGTACCCTTTTGTGCCCATCTATTTCCTGCCTAGTCCCCTTCCTCTATTTAAGGAGCCCCACTTCTGCTTACATGGTGTGTGTGTGTGTGTGTGTGTGTGTGTGTGTGTGTGTGTGTAGTTTATTGGTTTTTCAGGGGGTGTGTAGTGAGGTGTGTATGTGTGCTATGTGTGTGTGTGTATCCCAGTGAATTTCATTAGGGTTCTTTATAGGATTATGGGTAGAAATTTGTTGTAGGTACATGTTCCCCTTATTACTGGCTCTACCATTGAAGATAATGTCTCTCGCTCCCCAACCACTCCTAAGTCTTAGAAAGAGATGTGACTCTTGGGGTTTGTTTTGTCTTCGAGGCTCGATCTCACACTGTTTGGAGCTCACTATGCAGCCCAGGCTTGCCTTGGACTTGTGGTAAACCTCCTTCCTTAACCTCCACAGTGCTGGGATTCCAGGCATGAGCTACCAGGTCCAGCTACAACAGTGGTTTCAACCTGTGTTGCATATCAGATATTTACATCATAATTCATAACAGTGGCAAAACTACAGTTATTAAGTAGCAATGAAAATAATTTTATGGTTGGGGGTAACCACAACATGAGGAACTGTATTAAAGGGTCACAGAATTAGGAAAGTTGAGAACCATTGAGCTACAATGTGGCTTAAAAATTGAACGCTAGGGGCCAGGCGGTGGAGGCACATGCCTTTAATCCCAGCACTGGGGGGGGGGGGGAGGGCAGAGCCAGGTGGATCTCTGTGAGTTCGAGGCCAGCCTGGGCTACAGAGTGAGTTCCAGGAAAGGTGCAAAGCTACACAGAGAAATCCTGTCTTGAAAAACCAAAAAAAAAAATTGAACTTTAGAAAGTGTACATGTCTCTCAGCTGATGTGACATTTAGGGCAAATATATACCCCCCAAACTGGGTAGATTGCCTACTATTTGAACTATATTTACATGTGATGAAATATACAGATTCTAAGTACACAATGTAACACAAATTAACACACTATTAGCAATAATAAGTATAAGTTACACCATTGTCAATAACAAGGTGAGCTACACCGTTGTCAAGATGTAAAGCATTTCCATCACCTTGGTAAACTCTCCTTTGTTCCTACATGGCCACAATCTGTGACAATGACTTTTAAAATTTCTACCAACATCAATTAGTTTTATCTGTTTTGAATGCCATATAACTGAAGTTGTATATTATGCACTTGCTATTATTGGTAAGTGTTTCCCGAGGACCCACAAGTTTAAGGGTTTTCAGTCCATGGCTCTTTTGGAAGGTAGTGGAAATGGAATATGTTAGGAGAAAGAACACTGTAGGTGTGCTCTTGAAGCAGACATTAGGACCTTGACCTCTTCCTCACTTTCACTTCTTCCCTGGGACAGAGTGAGCAGCTTCCCCTGCTGTGTGAAACCCACTCACAATTTTGCCTCATCACTGACCCAAAGCAACATGATCAACTGACTATAGACTAAAACTGCTGAACCTGGGAGCCAAACACAACTTTTCCTCCTTTTATGCTGATTGACTCAGCTTTCTGTTATAGTATCTGTTATCTTTGGCTCAGCTTAACATTTTGTGGTTCATGAATGCTATTGTAGACATCACTATATGTTTATATGCTTAAACTAGCATTTGATTATGTGCTACCTGTTTAGGGGCAGTGGTATAGTTTCTAGGTTAAGCTGTTGTAAATATAACTACTATAAACATCGTGTGTATGTGTGTGTGTGTGTGTGTGTGTGTGTGTGTGTGTGTGTAGGCCAGAGGACAACCTTGGCTAACATTCTTCATGTGATATCAACCTTATTTTTTAATTAATCAACGTGTGTGTGTGTGTGTGTGTGTGTGTGTGTGTGTGTGCACATGTACACGTGTTTGAGTGGAGGCATGTATGTGCTATGCTATGTGTGGAGTTTGGAAGACTAGTCCTGAGATTCATTCTTCTCCTGCCACATTGTGGGATCTGGACATAGAACTCAGGTAATCAGGCCCACGATGCACAAATGCCTCTTTGCCCTAAGCCATCTTGCTTGCCCCCACTTTGATTTTGGAGATGGAGGCTTCTCATAGCCTTTAGTTTCCCAGTGAGCCCCAAGGCATCTCCCTATCTTAGCCTTCACAGACCAGCACTTACCATCTTTCCCAGCTTTTTTTTTTTTTTAAGTTGGGTTCTGGGGATCAAGATCAGGAGGTCTCTATTCTCACAAGGTAAGTATTTTAACCAACAGAACCACCATTATAAATATTTTTGTACACTTTGGGGGGGCATTTATTCAGTTCTCTTTGGAATTGCTGGGTCATAGACTGGGTGTATGTGTGACAGCACATAATAACAGCCTACTGAAGTGCTTGCACATTTTGCATCTAACAGTTTATTTAGCAGATACATGTTCCCTCTATATCCTCATCAGTGCTGTGCTGTCAGCCTTAACTTTCTAGTGTATGTGAAGCTTTGAGAAGACAGAAATATTAAAATATCTTTCAGACATTAACATAGGGAAAGAGCTC
The DNA here is from genome assembly GCA_902168425.1 of Peromyscus attwateri. Lineage (NCBI taxonomy): Eukaryota > Metazoa > Chordata > Mammalia > Rodentia > Cricetidae > Peromyscus > Peromyscus attwateri. Next base: position 43,362 of record CABHPP010147705.1, on the reverse strand, counting down.
TTAAATAAAATATAAAAATCACTAGTCATGGAAAGAGCTGAATCAATCAGTTAAACGTGTCTACTCACTTCAAGACACAGTCAATAAAATGAAAAGCAATCTGCAGATATCTCTTGGTGGTATGTCTAGAATGCAAAATGCATTTGATCCCATCATTAGCACCATAAAAAAAAAAACAACAAAACAAAAGCAAACAAACAAATGTGGAGTGCTAGCACTTTATAAGACAAAGAAGTGATAAAGCATTTGTACCTATAATCTGTATACTGTTTTTTTCTCAGTACTAAAAGTATATGCAATTTTAAAAAAATTGGTCAAATTTTTTTATTTCAATAGACATTGAATAAGGGCTTATGCACAGGTGTTCAAAAAGCATGTATAGAATTGTTCAGGATCATTAGTTATCAGTCAAATGAAAACTGCAAGTATTTCAATGAAGCATGTATGGGAAAGTTTTTAATATTATTTCCACTACAGCATTGGTCACATTTTGGTATGTTGGAAGCCAATTAGCCTTCAGAAAGAGGGTTCAGTATTTTGCTGTACACCAAACTACTGATTATTAAGTCTAGTAATTTGTTGGATATTAGGAAGCACTGGTTTCCACATTTCACATCCCAATATAATACTTCATTATTTATAGGTGTCTTGTTGAGTTTCAGATATGTTTGAGCAAATTGGCTCTGGGTTTGGGCTTGACATGTACTGCACTATAAATTATAGCAATTAGGTGCCTTGTTAGTAAGAGGGTTGATGACTGGCCAGGGACACGGATCACAGGCTATTACTCAACTACTCAAGAGACTGGGCAGGAAGATTATAAGCTCATGGGCCTGCCTGGGTTACAGAATGAATTCGAGGCCAGCTTTGTGAACTTAATGAGACTCTCAGAATAAAAAGTTCAAAAAGTGTTGGGATATAGCTTCGTAGTAGGATGCTTGCCTAGCATGCATGGGGACAAAACCCCAACACACACACACACACACACACACACACACACACACACACACATACACACGAACACACACAGAAGGCTATGACTACTGGTTGATTAATTGAGTCTGTCATTTAAATAAAGCAATTCTTAAATAATTCGTGTCTTTCTTTCGTTTAGAAGTTACAGTATTTCTTAAGACAAATCTGGTGACCATTTTATAATTTAAGTTTTGTATTTTTTCACTTAGTCATCTATTTCTTGATGGGACGCAGTTGAAAAGCTGAACCCGTTTCTCATCAGACTCCTTCCTTCCCTCTGTACTGTTTGCCCTCAGGCTTCCTCAGTTCTCATGGTATAGGATTCAAATTCAGACGGGGAGCTGATTGCTATCAGTATGCTGCTTGTTCTTAACCGCAACTAAAACGAAGCTCAACAATGACGCTGTAACCAAGAACCCTCCAGTGGGATGCCCCTTCATCCCCGCAGTTCTAGAGGCCTGTCTCTCTAGGTCCTTCACAACATGATGGATCTCATGTTCATGAAAGTGTTGTGGGATGTTCTGTATGTTAAATGTGTTGCTCTAATTGGCTAATAGATGGAACGCTGATTGGCCAGTAGCCAGGCAAGAAGTATAGGCAAGACAAACAGAGAGAAAAATTCTGGAAAGCGAAAGGCTGAGGCAGAGAGACGCTGCCAGCTGCCACCATGAGAAGATGTTAAGATACCGGTAAGCCACGAGCCACGTGGCAACTTATAGATTAATAAAAATGGGTTGATTTAAGATATAAAAACAGTTAACAAGAAGCCTGCCACGGCCATACAGTTTATAAGTAATATAAGTCTCTGTGTGTTTACTCGGTTGGGTTTGAACAACTGTGGGACTGGCGGGTGAGAGAGATTTGTCCTGACCGTGGGCCAGGCAGAACCAAAAAAACACTAGCTACATGAAACTTCACATATTAACAATTCAAAGGAATAGATCAACTTTCGGAAGCCCCGAGATTCTAAAAGTGACTAGGCTTCTAACTTACTTCCTGAGATTGCTTAACCTTGGGATTGTTTACATTTGGGACAAGGTACATTTTTGTTATAGGGGCTGCCTGTGTTTTGGGGGAATGTTTAGAAATTTTATTTTGGCTTTGACCCAGAAAGTTCCAGTACATCCCCTCAGCTGGAATCACCTCAGATTTCCCTAGCCCTTGCTAAGTGTCCCACGGGAAGTTAACAGTCCTCTCACTACCAGAGAATGACTCTACTCTCTGTGACTGTACCCCAGTGACAGACCAACTTCAAGAACTAATCTATCTTTTCTGACTAATCAAGACTTCAGTTAACTAAGCCTCAACTGGAAATCATTGGACTGTCTCATAAGAAGAATATTGACTAGAATCACCCTGATGATCCAAACTCAGCTTTCAGTTATGAGCAGAGGTTGCTTTTGAGGGAAAGATAGGCATAAGGAAAATAGTAATTCACTATTGGGTTTAGTAAAGTCAATGATAATGTTTTTCTCTTTTTAAAAGAGTGTATATTGTGGCTGAGAGAAAGTATAGTGCTTTTAGGAATACAGTAAATTCCTTTATAGCCACGGTAAAGATAGATTTCATACATATAAAAGAGGTAACATTTCTAATTAAGCTTGCTCTGTACAGTATGCCCTATTTCCTATGATGGTATAAAACCGACTCTAGTTATTTCTAGGTAGAAATAACTTTCAAATGCCTTTTTAGCCACTTCAGGTTTAAAATCTGTCAGATCTGAATTCTGTCTTTCTTCCCCTTACATGATATTATTGTTGTTTGTTGCAGAAAATTTGTTTACACTCGGTGAAGATGTGTTACTGCGATTGGTTCAATAAAAAGCTGAATGACCATTAGAGCTATGCAGAAGGGAATAGGCAGGATTTCCAGGGTGAGAGCGAACTTGGGGATGAATTTAGGTGCTCGAGGGAGATGCCAATGAGACTCTGAAGAAGTCGGACATATGCAGTACAGAGCAGAGGCAACGGAGCCACGCGACAAAATGTGGGTTAATAGAAGCAGGTTAATTTGAATTATAAGAGCTAGCTGGGGACAAGCCTAACCTGAGGGACAAACTTTCATAATTATAATAAGTCTCCGCATCATTATTTGCTGGCTGGTGGTCTCAACAATAAAGTACTACTATGTTGTTCCTTTTTGTAGTTTTGACCAGGTGGATCTGCAGAGTGGCCCGGGAAGGGGATCTCTCTTCTTCGGTTGTTACGATATTTGTCAAACATCCCAAGCCCACCTGACTTCTGAAATCAATCCCTGCAACTCCTTTTGACTGACTCATAGTTAAATTTGAGTTAAACATTCAAGCCTCTTTGGTCTCCAGAGGTCTTTTTCAAGTAGCTTCTGAGACCTCCTTAGATGCAAGGAGAATTTATTTCTTCTTGACTTCCATTGGCAAAAGGCATTTGTGGAGACCCAACCCACACTACCATTTCTGCTGTAATGCCGGCCTACCAAGTAGGGATCTCTTCTCCACTGCTGTCTCTCCCTAGGTCCTTCCTGGGGAAAGGGTCAGAGGCCGGTCATCTTTGTATACACATTTACCCTTCCTGCTGTTCCTACACGACTTACTCAAGACACCCTTGGGTGTGAGGCAGATCTGGTTACGACATCTGTCATCTCTTTGACCCTCATCAGAGTTGATTAAGCTCATCTCTCTGCCTGAGCTGGTATTCCTTTTCTCCCTCACTTCCTTGTGCATCCCCCCCCAGGCTCTGTCCATCAGACTCCTCTTTCCCACTCACTCACTGTTCCATGTACGTTCCCCCGACCCAAGGCTCTGCCCATCAGACTCCCCTTTCCCACTCACTGCTTGTGTACATCATCCCACTCTGAACCCTGTGCACCCTGTTGAAGAATATAACCCAATAAAGGGAGGACATTTTCATTCAAGGATATAGCTAGAAACCCACGACTAGACACTCCGAATAAATCCTCAAAACACTCTTACTCACTTGGTGTCAGAGTTTGCATGAAGAAAAAGAGTTTAACTTATTTCTGCAGTATTCTTCTGAAGTCTTTATTGTCTTAGGACATTTTTTTTCAAGAAATATGCAGAGTATGAAATCCTTTTATCCTAGTGTTTCTTTTTCTGAGAAAACATCTCATAAAGAACAGGATGATGAAAGGGTTTTAGTTTAATAAGAGAATGATCATTATCACATTAAAAAAATCCATACTTCACCTTTTCTTTTAATCGCCTGACATATGAGCACAGACTTGCTTTTTCTAAGGCTTACTTAGAAAATACCAGACCCCGAGAATAAATGAAAGATATTAAACACCTCTGACTGAATGCCTGTTGATGTGAAGACGTCTGACCAGTGAGGAACTAAAGAGACAGTGGAAATGCTAATTACCTTGCTAAGTTCCATGTCTGTGTATTGGATTAATTTGGCCAAGAATGGGAAAGGGGAGAGTCAGAACCAGTTTACGGAAGGAGAGGAAAAGGAAGCCTCACAGCAGAGGGTAGGACTGTATTCCATGGGCAGTTCTCTACACCACTAAAAATGCCGAGATGCGACATTACGGCACCTGGGATAGCTTTTGCTGTTATTTTGAGACAGGGTCTCGTTGTCTCTCTGGCTGATCTGGAATGTAGAGCTCTGCCTCTGGAGCCTAGATAGCCTTTTCTTTTCAGGTTTGATGGCATCCTTAGTGTCAGAATGTCCTTGCCACAGTTGCAGACCCCCTGTTTGGTTAAGCAGAAAGTATGGTACTATAGAATCTAGAGCTGGCGACAAAAAGCCAGGTCACGGGAATGTCACTCATGCTCTGTCAGCCGGACATTGAATTGAGAGCAGCAGTGCTCAAAGGCAGAGATCACCAAGGGTCTTTTCTGGAGGGGCTGTCAGTGGTGAAGTGAACTACAAAGCCCCCAGGAACAACAACAGTTGGCATTGTCAGGTCCACCCTCAGCGGGATAACCACGTAAAAAAACAGTTTTGGGGTCTAGAAGGGAGCATGGTGGAATTTCCACAGGGACAGTCTGATGACTTGATTGAAGTATATTATATAAGTTTTGCTGTATATTAAGCCTCCCAAAGTAAAATGCCAAGTGACAGTGATTTTCTAGTTGACGAAACCTTAGGTAGGCTTCTTGGAGCTAACCTAGCCCCCCTTTTGCCTATACCTAAAAGCAGGAATGTAAAAACTATAGATTATCCAGGCAAACGATTTTGTCCACACCCCAATCCCACTACAATGCTGAATACTTTAATAAACATAGCATGGGTTCTAGCCTCCAAGGCTACCCCTGGAGGGGAAGAACTGTATGGGGTTAAAGTTATGTTCTAAATTTAAATGGCTGTGCTTAACAGATCTATAAAACAAAAATACCTCTACCCCATAAGCCCCACCTGCCCCAGGACAGATAACTACCTGGAGTATTAGAGGCTCTTTATATGAGATAACACGCCACATGTTTTCACTTCTGTAAACAAGGTTAGTTGCCCCAACTGTATAGGATGTATTTGATCATACATAGGTGAGAAGTATGCAGGCTGGAAACATGTCAGGATGCATGTGTGTCCCAGGATGGATGAGGGTGGGAAGTACGTAGTAGCCTTGTGGGTGTTGCCTTTGTAAGCACTGAACTGTCATAATTTGCTGTCATTCTCAGGGAATCCTGGGCATGGACCTGGCCAATGTCCATCATCATGGCCAATGTTTAAGAAAGCTTGCTTCAAATTTGGCTCAAAAGTTGTGGTGGTGGTCTTATTCTCTCCCGGTGGAATTAATACCTAGATACCTTAAAGTGCCTGCCTGGGAATGAGCAAAGTTCCACAATGATCTCTTATAAACTGGCAATAGGCAGGTAGTTCTTGGTGCTGTGACACTGGGACACTTACTCTTGTTTTCTTTCTCACTTGAGACACAGATCTCCTTGATGTACAAATCCTAAATGGTCTTATAATAAAAACCCGGAGCCAGATATTGAGGTAAATGATGAAAGATCAGAGGAAACAGGTCACAGCCATTTCTCACCTCGCCAACTCCTCAGCCGATCCTGTCTCTACAAATCCTCTGACCGAATGCCCGAGTCCTCAGCCGAAAGGTTTTTTGAGTTCCTGTCTCCTCATGCCTTATATGCCTTTCTCTGCCTAGCCATATCACTTCCTGTTTCCCTTCCCTAGGAAGGGATTAATGGCCTGTGTGCTTCCCAAATAATACTGGTAGCAAAGGCATGAGATCTCAAGTGCTGGGATTAAAGGTGTGTGCCTCCATTGCCTGGCTCTGTTTCTTTTAGACTGTATTAATCTCATGTAGTCTAGGGTGGCCTTGAACTCACAGAGATCCAGAGGGATCTTTGCCTCTGCCTCCCAAGTGTTAGGATTAAAGGTGTGGGCCACCACTGCCTGGCCTCTATGTTTAATCTAGTGACTGGCTCTGTCCTCTGATCTTCAGGCAAATTTTATTTGTTAACGAGTAAAACAAAATATCACCATATCTCCTAACCTGGAACTGTCTTCTCAAGGCCCCCAGAACCATCTCTTAATCACAAGTCTTAAGGAACTAACTCCTGTTCTCCTTCCTAGCTCACTTCCTCCCTCCAGTGAAGCGTTAATTAGCAAGCTCAGTGGGACTGCGGTTTCCTCCTCCACAACTATCCTTTTAAAATACCTAGTCATCTCACACAAATTGTTAAGTTTAATTCATGCTGGAACCTTTCCCTTTTTGAAATGGTTATTACTGAATAAAGCCTACCATTTAGCTGTTTATTTGAACAGAAAGATCTCACTATGGAGTCCAGGCTGGTGTCAAATTTGCAAATCCTCTTGCTGCTTAAAAATTTTTTTTTTTTTGAAAATCATTTTGTGTGTGTCTTTCTCTCTTTCTCTGTGTGTGTGATGTGTGTATGTGCACGTGTATGTGATATGTAAATGTATGTGATGTGTACTAGATGTGTGTGTGTGTGTGTGTGTGTGTGTTTGTGTGTCATAACATGGAGATCAGAGAATACACTGTGGTGTTGGTCCTCATCTTCCCCCTTGTTTGAGACGGGATCTCTTTTTGGTTTGCCATTTCATCGGTCAGGAGAGCTGATAAAAAAATCCCAGGGATAGTCCTGTCTCATTTTCCACCTCACTGCAGGAGGACTGGAATTACAGACCTTGTGGGGCTCTGGGGATTCAAACTCAGGTCCTCGTGACTGTGAACACTTTCCCCACTTAGCCATAGTCTTCCAAGCCCTTAGGGCTACCCTTCAGATTTAGTTTTGACCCACCCAACTGCAGAACTTTGTAGCTTGACTGGTTATAACTCTGTGGAAACAGCTGTAGTAACTGGGTTTACCTGAGGAATTCTAGCTGCTGGTCTGTAAGGAAGCAGTGTTTCTGTGGTTCGAGTAACTGTCACATTGATGATTTCCCATGGTGTCTAGGACAGTGCAGTCTACTGCAAGCATAACACAGGTAATTAAAATACTGTAATATTTAGGGGGTGGGGAGCCACATTATCAGAAGGAAGAAGTTTGTGGGACCAGTAGGACTAGTATTAACCAGCATGCTAGCCTGGCTTCTTCACACGGTAGCTCAGCAAGTTTCTAAGATCAGGCTTCTGAAGCTTCTGTTCAGAATGGAGGCAACTGACTCTTTGCCCTTACACTTGATGCTTCAAGGCCAGGTTTGCCCTTACACTTGCGCTTCAAGGCCAGGTTTCCAAAGGATGTCGAGATAGCAGAGGAATGATGGGAACCATTTTCAAACTAGCAAAGACCATTTACCTACCTGTGTAGCCTATAAGCTTGATTTTTCAGACTAGGTTTTGGAGCACCATTTAATTGTTAATACAATTTTCTTTGGGGTTGGGATGATGACTCAGTTGATAAAAGTGCTTCCTGAACAAGCATGGGGACCTGAATTTGGATCCCCAAAACCCACATAAAAAGCTGGCACACCTACAATTCTATCACCAGAGAAGAAGAAACAGGAGGATTCCTGATGCTTGTTGATTATCCTGTCTAGCTGAAATCAATGACCTTCTGGGCTAATGAGAAACTGTCTCAAAAATGAAGTATAGAGCAATTGAAGCAGGCATCCAATATCAATTTGTGTCCTACACATGCATGCATAACACATACACATGCACACATACCCTCCACATGTACACACATGAACCTACATATATGCATACAAACACACACAAAATCTTTCTTCTGTACTTTAGCCTAAATTTTATGTGACATAATTCAGTATTAAACAGTTTATTTAATATTCTCTCTTTTCTGTGTGTGTGCACACAGATTTATATTGTTTTTTCTCTCTCTTTCTCTCCATTTTGTTCATAAACTGAGTCCTTCTCATAGTATCTAGTTTAGCGTAGCCCACCACAAGAATAAAACAAACAATAATTAATTTAATATTTGGAGGGAGAGCCACATTATAAAAATTAAGAAGTCAGTAGGGCTACTGTTAATACATTTTATTTTACTAATATACCATGTATGGTAAGTGGGCATGAGTTCTTGTCTTCTAGTCCCAGTACCACAAACATCAAAGACAACTATCCAGTATATCAATGTGTTATCTCATCTAATTGGCACGATAATTATTCATGAGTTACCTTAAAATTTTTATTCTGATTTCTAAATATGTTTGGCAGCTTATACTACCATCCCTTTTTAATTTGGAACAATATGTTTCAAGTCTTCCATAGCCACATGTGGCTACTCTATGTAGGACGGCATTTTGCCCAGTATGAGTCATTGTTAAGAACTGGACACTGATTCATCAGTAGAGTGGACAGCATTGTCCAAAGAGATGCAGAGCAGGGAACTATCATGAATTTTTGTTTTGGGAACTAGGAAAAACATTTTATGTAACATCTTTGATTGTTTTTCACTCATGGATAAAGATCTGAATGAAGGTCATTTATGTGAGAGATGGTTCCAGGACGCTGATTATGGATGCATTATTGAGCAGTTATTTCTATGCATGACTGGTGTGTAATTTCAACTGGTTTCCTCAGGGGACTACGCCGAATAGGCTTCAGCACTGTCCCTCAAAAGAACAGAAGATATTACATCTTTTGAATGCATTGGAAGTCAGAAAAACTTTGAAGTTTTGCCAGCATGCATAGACATTAATTGTCTGCCTCAGGACGGAAACGGAATCAATGGTGGGCCTCCTATGTGGCAAAACCACTGCTGTTGACATGATAGACCTTTTTTGACCAGGCTGTTGTAACAATGTACCAAATCTGGGTGGCCTATCTATCCAACAGAGACTTCTTACAGTGTTAGAGGCTGGAAAGTCCGAGGTTAAGTCTCAGCAGATGAAGTGTCTTGTGAGGGTTCCCTTTGTGATTGTAGATGATGATTCCTCACTGTGTTCTCAGGGTCCCTTTGTGATTGTAGATGGTGATTCCTACTGTGCTCTCAGGGTCCCTTTGTGATTGTAGATGATGCTTCCTCACTGTGCTCTCCCTTGGTAGAAGGGGGGAAATCCTGATCTCTTAGTCCCTTAAAGGACACTAATCCCATTTAGGAGTTCCACACTCATGATCTCATCATTCTTGATTGAATTGGGGACTGAGTTCATCATACAAATTTAGGGGGACATACACCTTCAGATTATATCAACAAAATCTGCAAAATAGATATCATCAGTTTTAGAAGGAAAAACAGGAAAGCTCCATGACTTATTCATAATGAGATAACTCCTATGACACAGTGGGTCTCTACAAAAATACTACCCGAAAGACATAATGTAGGAAATTTTACCTTTGTGAAGATACTTTTTAAAAATTTCATCTTGTTTATTTCAAAAACTTGGACAAATTTACAAAGTAGTTTGGGACTGAAGCCTCTTTAGTGAATTCTTTTATTTATTTATTTTTATTGGGCTGGGACCTAGGTTCTCGTGCGGGCTCCGTAGGTATGCTGCCCCTGACCTGCCTCCCCAGCCCTGGTCAGTCCCTCTTAATGGGCAGCACATAAACTTGACCACAGGATCTCATGAGGATGTAATATGCTGCTTGGGGAAAAAAAAATCAAATTTACCATTGTGCTTAATACATTCTCTTTTGGGAGGAAATGCCTTATAAATGTCGAGAGTATCCTCACTCATTTCCATCATTCACCACCGAATTTGCAGTTCACAGCTCATTTTCGAGTCCACTATTAGCTCAACTGATCCCCATAAATGGAGAGGACTGAGCACATCACGGACCGGACAGCTCCCATTATCTGAAATAGCCATAAGCAGCTTTCATGTTAGATACTGCACTTGAAGGATTGTCCTCTCGGAAGACTGGCTGTAGTTGTTTGCTACACAGCACATTATAAAATGATTTTGGCTTCAGAGATGTATGTTTATGAGCTTCGCCAGCTCATAAAACGTCTGCTTTCAAAAAACGGGTGAAATATGAGAACCTTAAGAGATTAACTCATTGGGACTGTATTAAAAATATCTTTACGAGCCCTAGATACAGAGCCATTAGAGGATGGAACTTGCCAGGCGTGCTGACAAGAAGCCATGAGCATAAAGAAAAAAAGGGAAGCTGAAGATGGAAGAGAAAACCGGAGAATGAGTTAGAAACTAAATCTACTCAGACAAACACTTAAAGGAGTTCAGCCCACACTGTTAACTGCATCCTCTCTGCTAAGGGCTGGGGATGTGGGGATGGTCAGAGATGACTCGGGTAGTGTTAAATGAAGGCACCTTTTGTTTTTCTCTGTTTGTTTATTTGAATTTTTAAATGTAAAACCATGGGCTGGGGGTGTAGCCCAGTTGGTAGAGTGTTTGCATAGCTTGTGTGAAGCCCTGGGTTCAATCCTCAGCACAAACTGAACCTGGTGGTCCACACTGGTAGTACTAGCACTCAAGAAGTGGGGCAGGAGGATTACAAGTTCAAGGTCATACTTGGCTAGGTAGGAAGTTCTGGGATATATGAGATAATGCATAACTTATACAACTATATTAATTAAAAAAAAAACAACTGCATGAACAGTCTTCCGTTTCAGTTTTTGCTAGTGTCTCCACGATACCTTCCAAGTCTAAAGCATGCAATAAGTATGTTCTGGGCATTCAGGGATGAAGGAAGGGAATCTTTGTAGTTCAGAGGTTTTCAACAGGTGCATTTTGCACTTCAGAATCTATTTCAGCATTTTAGTGCTTCCTTAGAAATGTAAATTTGCTCTCAACTGTGATTTTATGCCTGTCAGATTCATTTTATGCAGGAAGTACATGGTGCCTATGGTAATATACGTGCAACTGAAGATTCTGAGAAAACCACATCTGCGGAGAGCTACCTGAAATAGAAGGAATGCTTGAGAACGGCGAGAACTAAGTTTTTAATATTGCTTATATTATGTGTTAAATACATCGTAAAAGCCAAATACAGGTCTTTTTTGGACTTAGACTTGGGGTCCTGTGTGGCCTGTTTCACTAGAGTGCCTCTATCCCTCACCATGGGATGCAAAATTAGGAGTAGTCAGGGGTAAGAGAAACAGGACTGAAGGTGCTTTTAAATTTCCTTATGTTTCTATATTTATTCAATTTTTTTATGTGGATTTGTGGTTTTTGCCATGGGTGTTGGGGTCCCCTGAAAATGGAGTTACAGACAGGTGTGAGCTGCCATGTGGGTGCTGAGAATTGAACTCAGGTCCTCTGGAAGAAGAGTCAGCGCTCTTAACCCCTGAGCCATCTCTCCAGCCCCTATTTATTCAATTTTTAATATCTATCTATTTATTATACATTTTTGTAGGCAGAAGTTTCTGTCCCACCAGCAACTCCCAAATACTCACAGCCACTTTCCAAATTACCACACAGAAGCTTATATTAATTATAATTGCTCGGCCATTAGCTCAGGCTTTTTACTGACTAGCTCTTACACTTAATTAACCCATATTTCTTATCTATGTTTAGCCACATGGCTTGGTACCTTTTTTCAGTTTGGCATTCTCATCTTGCTTCCTCTGTGTCTGGCTGGCGACTCCTGAGACTGCCCTTTGTTGGAGTCCATTTTCAGGTTTCCTAGTGGCTTTACCTAGCAGGTCCACATAGAGAGGATGATTGGACCACGGGCCTGAGTGCAGGTGTCTGAGATGGTCTGCATTTGGCTGTGCTGGGGGAAGATCTTTTGCTCTACCCCTTGGCATTTCTTTAAATACCCTAGGGCAGAGATGGTCAAGGCCCAATGAATTAGGAGCCAGGCTCTCTTGAGGCTATCCAGTATTTTCTATCTGTTTCTCCCCCCTCTATCCTTCTAACTAATATTTCCTGCTGCTACTACTCAAGAGTATTCTCAGGAAATGTGGGGGTGGTGGGTAGCCCTCCCGCCCCCCACAGCCCTTCCTCTTCCCAGCATTCTCCTAGTCTGCTTGCCCCGCCTATACTTCCTGCCTGGCTACTGGCCCATCAGAGTTTCATTAAACCAATTTAAGTGACAAATCTTTACAGTGTACAAGAGCATTATCCCACAGCACATTTGTGTATACCTATGGAAGTCAGAGGACAACTTGCTGGTATTGGTTCTCCTTCTACCATGTTGCTCCTGGGGCTTGAACTCAGATCATCAAGCTTGGCAGCAAGCACCTTTATCCTCTGATCCATCTTGCTAGCCTGTATTTGGATTCTTAAACAAGAGTGTATTATGAACAGTTATGGCACTAAACATAATTTTCAGAGAAAATGCACCAATTAGTGGGATTCAGTGGCTCCCCATTTGGACCAGCAGACTTCTCATTTCTGGTTCCAGTGAACTTAGCCAAGCAGTTTGGTTCAAGCTGAACCAATCAGCGCTGCTCTTGTGGATTTTACCTAAGAAAGATAATGACCCAGTCAGATGGTGAGGGTCTTTGGAACTTAACATGTGAAATACCAGGCAGTGTAATGTGGCATTTAAAGCAACAGCAACCATTTGGGGTTTCTGCAGACTGTTTGGCAAACAGTTAAGGAAATGATGCAGAATCTCAGAAGGAAGCATTCCTAACTGATGAGAAAGACAAAACAAATTTGTCTTTCATTTTCTGGTTCAGTCTGACTATACTTCCTGCCTTTGTTTATGTAGAAGAATCCGGAATGATTATTTAGTTTAGATTGAAGTGCAAATAAATGAGAGGTTTTAAAAGAAAGTAAAAATTTCCTGGAAAATCATTGCAAACTACTTTGTTTCCTGTTTCAAATTTCTTTTCCTTTTTACCCCATGGAAGTGATATATGCACTATGTAATTATCTACCTACCTACCTACCTATCATCTATCTATGTATCTATGTATCTATCTATCTATCTACCTATCTATCATCTATCTATCTACCTACCTACCTACCTACCTACGTATCATCTATAATCTATCTATCATCTATGAAGCCAGCTTTTACATAAATAAAGTATCTTGGAACTGTTGTCTATTGGTCTCAGTCATGGTTCTCAGTAATGACAACTAGTCCTTGTTTTTAAATGTCATTTCTGTGATGTAGGCTTACAGTTTTACATCAGTAATTTGTAAGTATAAAATATATATAATATATACATATATGGTATATATATTTATATATACTTACAATATACAACTTTCTCTTGATCCTAGATTGATGAGACTCATTCCTTGCTCATTAGCATCCTCATTACTGGACATTTGTTTTTTTCCCTTTGCCTGACATCCCTTACCCCACACCTTTCATTCTCCTTGACTTCTACTTGGTGATTATTCTGATCTTCTGGCTGCTTGAGATTAAAAAAAAAAGTCCTGTGTGTGTGTGTGTGTGTGTGTGTGTGTGTGTGTGTGTGTGTGTGTGTTTAACTCCATTATCTATCTTAGTCTACTTCTAATCTGTCAAGATCGAATCTCATTGGCTCCTCTTTCAAAATATTCCTTGAACAAGAACAAAATAGTCTGTAGTATCTGAAGTGACTCTCTTTTCTTAAAGGAAATAAAAACAAGTAAAATTAATAGGGGGATTGGGATTGAGCCTAGGGCTTTGTGCATGCTACACAGTCACTCTACCATGGGGCTATATCCTTTGTGTTAAAATTAATTATAAAATATATTTTATTTGATCCAAATCTAAAACATATTATTTTTTAACATGTAATCAGACTTAAGAGATTAATGGGATACTTTAAAAGAATGTTCCTTGTACTTCAAAATCTGATCTATATTTCACACTACAGCACATCTCAGTTCAAACTAGTCACATTTTAGTGTTATGCTTTCTGAGAAAAAATAACCTTGTGTTAGGCTTCTGCCACATCAAGATACCTGGGCAAAACACGAGAAGAAAGGTCTATTTTAGATCAGTCAGTTCAAGGTTCCTGGATCATTGCTTTCGGTGGGAGCATGTGGCATAACCTGCTTACCTCATGGTGGCCAGGAAGTAGAGAAGAGCAGGAAGGGGCCAGGATCACAATATACACCCTCAAACACAGCCCCAGTGATCCACTTTCTCCAATTACTTCTCTCCAGTACTTCACAATTATATTGTCTCCGAATAGTCAACTCAAAAATTCTAATCTACCACTGATTACATCAAAATGTTCCTGGTCTTATCATGTTTGTACCCTCCCTTACAGGCAAAGCTAGAGGTGTGTTTTGCTAATCTCACAGGAGTTCCTCCATTGAATCCAACTGACATTATCATACCAGCTTGTGGCCTAAAGCAATGATTCCAGGAACCCTTGAACTGACTGATCTAAAATAAACCTTTCTTCCTTTGTTTTTCCAGGGATCTTGCTGGGTCAGAAGCCCGACACAAGGTCATTGGTGGACACTGTAGGAATAAGCCTAGAGGCAATGAGCAATGTATCTTGATGGAGTGCCAGATCTGTGTTATGCTGGCATTTATACAGTTACTGTCAGAGTCTGAGAGCCTACTTCTTTAATCTGCCTGATACATCTTTAACAATTCAATAATCTTTTAATATTTTGATGAGTTAATAATGTTAATTTATTTCTTAGTTTTTTAAAGTAAATTACCCAGAATTAGTTACTATTGTTTGTAACTAAGTACTCTATTGACATAGAAATTTATATTGGATTTTTTTTGGGGGGGGGATGTAGACATTCAAAGAAATGAGGGCATCTGGGTAGCTCATTTGGACTTCCTTTTTGTTGTTGTTGTTTTGAGACAGGGTTTCTCTGTGTAGTTTTGGTGCCTGAACTGAATCTCACTCTGTAGACCAGGCTGGCCTCGAACTCACAGAGATCTGCCTGGCTCTACCTCTTGAGGTGCTGGGATTAAAGGTGTGCACCAACACTGCCCAGCTCATTTGGACTTCCTTGTCTGGGATTACTGATCGTTAGGATTGCTTAGAAAACATCCACTTAATTCTCACTTTGGGTGCAGCATAGAGCTGCCTCATTGATTTGAGGCTTGGCCACGTGATTTGCTGACTTTAGCTAATGGGGTGTGAGAGAGGTCAGAACTGTATCTCTGCAGTCTCATCTTCTTCCTGCTCTTCTATCATCACCTTGAAAAAAATTACACCCTTCCCAACACACACACAGAGTACGGTGGTTTAAGGAGGATGAGAGGTATAGGGAATGACTTTAAGATGTGAGCCCAAACTAGCTTGATAAGCGTCTCACAACCTAAAGTTCTAAAAGTCAGAATAAGGAATTCTTTGTTGTGCAGAATTATTGTGGCACTATCTGACTATTGTTTGGAAGGTGTTTGTCTCGCGGAGTATTTGTGTGTTGAGAGATTTGGCCTCATTGTGGTAGTATGGGAAGGTGGTGGGTCGTTAAGAGGTAAGGCCTGATGAAGGTGCTGCTGTTGGAAGAGTCTGCGTTAGTTTGTGTTGGTATCCTCATTGGTTCCTGGAAAGGATTGTTACAAAAGAAAAATCTGGTGCATTCTCACTTTGGCTCCCTGTCTTTCCATGTGATTGAATTCATATGTGGTTCTACCATGATGCCATATGCTACATGATACAGTGAAAGAGCCCAGACCGGAATGAAGCAGGTGCCAGAATAAACTAAATAATCTTTCTAAGTCACTTGACCTCTGGTATCTTTCAAACTAATGATAGAAAGTTAACTAACACACCAACAAAGATAAAAGTACTAAAAATTCTTGCTAACAAACAATGACGGCCTATGGTCCACTGAAGCAACGTGGTACATTAAGATTTTCACCATGATATGTACTATTAATTACAGCAAGGTTTGGGGTGTCTAATTAGTTTCTCTCAGAAGGTAGTAGGGATACCTTTGTCAAACTTATAGTGTACACTATTTGCTATTCAAGTTTCCACAAAGTTTAAAGAAACAGATTTATAATTATACGATATGGATTGAAAACCAATGACTTTCTTTTGATTCTGTAAAAGAAATATCAGATTTCTTGCAGTTATTGGCTTGAAAGCCAACATACATACAGACCTTGGACCTGTAGGTTGCCAAAATTTAATGTCAGTCGAATTTTCCACGTTGCCATGTGTCTTATGCAAAGTTTGAGCAGTGATCAGGAAGTAGATGCTGAGAAGGTCAACTGTGTTTCTGAGAGGAGCTTGTACTCACCAATGAGTGTCCTTGGTGGATAGAACAGACCGTCTCCTCTCTCTGATCATTCTCTTTCACCTTTACATGAAGATTCCTAATGGCCTTTGGAAGCCTCCACTGATGAACTTACCTGGCTGGTAGAAACCACTTTGTTTTCTGTCCCACTCTTTCTCTCTTGTTTCCCGGGCTTGTCAGCTCCTCAAAAGCACTGGGAGTGACTTTAAATGCAAGTCAGTGAAACGAAAAAATGACAAACCTCTCCAATTCATAGCAGCATTGCTCCTGTATGTGAATGTTAGACTATGTGTCTTGTAAAGGTTGACCAGATAACTTTAGGTCAGGCTCATTTATCATGATGGGGACAGTTTACTGAGATTCTGGAGTTCATGTGCTGCTCTAGGCTGGGAACACTTCAAATTGTTTGTTTGGTTGAATTGTCTAAGAAACAAAGCATCGCATTGTGTTTGAATCAAAAACAACTATTATTGTTCTAAAACCCAGCAGATGTTAGCAAAGACAAGCAAATTGTACTGATTTCTCTCCACTTGAAAGGTTTTAAAGCTCTCACACACACACATATGAAATCTTATCACTTTTATACATGAAACATGTAGAAAAATCAATTGTGGCTGTTCAATGACAGGTGAAAAAAATCAGACACTGAATTCATGAAGTAATGCAACTTGGTCATCTAAATAATCGATAATGTTAGAACAGTACACCAACAAAAGAAAAGTCCTCATATAAGTGGAGAAATGATTAAAATGGATAGTCTATCAGCTTCCCATCTGTACAAGAAGAACACATCTGGACACATCAGTGTTTCCAGAGTGCTACAATTTATACAAAGGGTTTCTAGACATAGTATTACTGAGAATGCCACTTTGTGGCAGAAGTCTGAGGAGTTGTTGAAAGAGCATGGTATAGCCCCAAGGAAGGACATTTTACACAGATAGACCAGCTAACTCAAAATTTTGGATATGATTGGCATGATGGGCAGAATTAGCCATGGTGATGTAGAGCAGAGCCAGAGAAGATTGTTTATTTCTCTAAGAGATAAAGGTTAGAGGGATACATAGGAAGTGATGAAGGATTAGAACCCAGCAGGGAAGTGAGATAATCCAGAAGTCTTCCATCATCCCACTGATGTGCTCTAACCAGGATCAGAAAGACATAGTTGTAGAAATAGGTGTGTATGCAATTTCATCAGCTCTCACATTGCCCTCCTGCATTGTACTTCATCCTCATGGGTAAATTCCTCAGGTCAGTTGACCGAAGATTAAAACACTTGGTTAAAAATGGCAGATGGCTCTGCACATGTTTGCACATACCAGAAATAGGCTGCTGAACCATCATTTCCTCCCTCAGGAGTAGCCTCAAAGGATTGTTGAGGAAGGAAATTCTCCCAGTGGATAGACACTCTATTTATCTTACTGTTCACTTTGCTTTTTAGTACAGAGCCTGAGGTAAGTATTCTGATTGATGGTCAGTCACTAATGGTATAACCAGATTGTCAGCGATCTAAAAGAAACAGAATTGTAAGATTGATCACAAAATATTTTGGGAAAGACACATATGGATGAAGCTTTGAGTGGAGTTTCAAAGTGTGACTAAGTACATCCCACATAAATGACAGCAGAGATCACTGAGAGGGATGCTTTTAATTACCAGGTGAACAAGATGACTCACTCTATTCATGTTAGCTTTCTGCCTTTCCCAGTCTCCTTAGTACTTCATCAAAGTGAACATGGTGACACACATTCAAAATGGGTATTTTTCTCCAAAAATAAGACCTTGCTGCAATTGTTAGCAATGCTTACTACCTTGGAGTTGCATGTAATCCCATAACCATCTAGACTATTTCCCTTAAAAAGGAGGCAGGGTGCTTTAGGGTCCTTCTTTTTTATTCATAAATTTATTTATTTATTTTACATCCCAGCCACAGTTTCTCCTTCCTCATCTCCTCCCAGTCCCTTCTCCCAACTCTCTCTCTGTGCCCACCTCCCCAATCCACTTCTCCTCTGTTTCTGTTTAGGAAAAGACTGGTCTCTCATGGGGTATCAACAAAATATGGCATTTCAAGTTGCAGTTATACTAATCACCTCCCCATGTATTAAGGCTGGGCAAGGCAACCCAGTATGGGGAGTAGGGCCCCAAAAGCCAGGAAAAGAGTCAGAGACAGCCCCTGCTCCCACTGTTAGGAATCTTACAAGAGGACCAGGCTACACAACTGTAACATATATGCGGGGGGCCTAGGTTGGTTCCATGCAGACTTCCTGGATGTTGGTTCAGTCTCTATGAGTCCCTGTGAGCCCATGTTGGTTGATTCTGTGAGTTTTTTTTTTTGTGGTATCCTTGATGCCTGTGGCTCCTATAGTCCTTTCTCCTCCTCTTCTGCAGGAGTCCCCTGAGCTCCACCTAATGTTTGGCTGTGGTGGGTCTCTGCATCTGTTTCCATCAGTTGCTGGATGAAGCCTCTCTGATGACAATGGGGCTAGGCACCAATCTAATTACAGGAGATGGCTACTTCAGGCTACATATTCACTATTGCTAGGAGTCTTAGCTGGGGTCATCCTTGTAGATTCCTGGGAGATCCCTTAATTCACCTTTCTTACCATTTTTTTCTTTCAGTATCATAATCCACAGACTGAGTATTTATATGTTACTTAATATTCTACCAAACTCCTTCTGACCAAGGAAGTTTAGTTTGTAGAGAAAGAAGTGAAGTGATTGACAGGTCAAAAGGTATCAGTGACCCAGAAAGAGCTGTGATTCAATAGAGTCTCACAGTCGAACCGAGGTAGGATATCTTGTGAGTTGAAAACCATTTTGTAATTCCATTTTAGTCAAAGAATAATCCAATGTATCGTATCTATAAAGATTGGAAGTACAGATTTGGAGATGACAGGATAGAAGTTAGAGTGGCACTTGCTCCTACCACACCTACTAATTTACTTGTGCATGTTTTACCACCTATGCCCACTCTTACGGGCACGGTTTGTCAGAGGATATTAGTATTTAAGAATGGAATGATTCTACTTGGTATATAATATATAGGTGTCAGGGACAAGGACAGAATCTCTAGTTAGTGGAAAAATACAGACCCCCCCCCCATAAGACAGGGAACTAGATCATCTTACAGTCAGGTCGCCTAGCAACAGGACATTGAGTAGAGCCCTTGACCTTTTCACCCTGTAAGCATCCTGTTAGCTTGCCCCACCCTATGCAGATAACAGCTTCTTGCTCCCCTCACCCTGCAGGAACTATATAAACCCTCCTGGAGAAAAATAAAGTTGCACCTTGATCAGAAATCTTGTCTTGGTGTATTTCCTTTGTGTCTCCTGTCCCTATCATTCCGTCCTTAGGGTGGTTGAGAACCCGTTGAAGCCCTGCTGCCCTTTAGAGCTCTTTATGGCACTGAGTATATAGACAAGGGCAAGATAGTTGCTGGTTGGTTGATACTATTAAATGTTTTACTCCACATTGGGTCTGGGGGGATGTCTGAGTAGAACAAAAAGAATGTTCTTGATTTCCTCCTCCTACTGCCATGCTCAATGGTACAGTGGAATAGATGGCTAAAGAAACCCTTCATAGTCAGAGTATTGGTTGGCTCAGCTACAGTAATATTTGAGTCACTCACTGTGGAGCCATGGCCGTCATCAGTGTTGGATGGAGGCAAAGGGTGCAACCAGTATTCCTCAGAGGAGGCAGTCGTGAGTGCTATGTCCATCTGATGGCTGCAGGGTTTTTCAAGATCTACCCTTTCATCTTGGGTTTTACACTTCCCAGAAACCCAGGAAATCATAGGAAGCACTTCCTGTCTTCTGAGCCTCCACTGAAATTAGCAAGTATCACAAGATCAAGAGTCACTCTTTTAGGGTCACCTCATAGCATTTCCTTCTTCTCTGGGTGGATTGTGTTCCATCAACTTCTCTCAGTGTTGGTAGTTTTATGACATATTTAGATTTGTTTTTAAGTTCAACTTCTGTATTTCCCTCATTGAGACAACTGGTCTAAAATAGTTTGTTCATAATTAGTAAACTCATAGAGCTACATACCTTTCCTCCATGGCACTTGTCTTGGTTTTCAATTGTAAATGAGTTTCTGTGATTATTTCCTCAAGACTTATACTCCCTAGCTTGATGTCATTGGATACTATACCTGTCTGCTCACTCTAGGCCCTTTGTTCTAGCACACTTATAGAGAGTTGGTGGATACTTAGTATTGCTTGAATCAATGAATGATTAAAACTTGGACAAGGCAGTTGCTTATTATTAAACAAGAATAAGCACCCAGCTAGTATTTCCCAACAGGATCAGGACCTGTAGTGTTTGAAGATCTGTTTTCCCATCTTATCAAGTCATTAAAAACATAAATAAATAAAACCCATTAACCAAAACCATGATGACTTGTTTACTCTCTGGATCGAGATTCTGTCGTCACTTAAGGAGTGAGTACTTGAAGAAATCACTGTGAAGTGTCGAGAAGCACTCCCTGAAATGAAGGGAGACAAGGAACGTGACACCGAGGTAGTGGAAGACCCTCAGCAGCGCAGAGGCATGCAGCACTGGGTATTGATAACATTAAGTGCCTAGGAAAGAAGCCACAGAATGTCAGTGTCAGTTTATCAGGTGAACAAGGCTTAAATTGAGCCAATACTATGTGAGGACAGGTGACAACATCCCTGAGGAAGTTAACAGGGTAAGTAAGGCAGTGGCTAGAAACATGACATCTATTTGTTAAGTGTGAGACTCAGGCTATGCCATCTAATGATGATTTGGTTAATAACTGGATGTATGTGTGAATAACTGGACGTACATGTGAAGGAAGATGAACCCATAAAATTATTGTGGGCTACAAAATTCCTATCACCTAGTGACATTGTCATAACATCATAGCCCAACACATTACTCCCGTGTTTGTGATATTGTTGATATAAGCAAACCTGTGCTGCCATAGTATAAAAGCTAAGCACACAATTGTGCAAGTTTGTAACTTCATAGTACTAAACAAGGTTGTTATCTGTTTGTGTGCTTACTATCTTATACTTTACATTTTTATTTTAGTTTGCATTCTATGTATTAAGAGAAGTTTGCTGCACAACTATGCTGTGTTATGCTGGCAAAGCCTCATATTTAATGTTTAACCATCTCTCTTGATTGTTGTGGAATATTAATTTAAGATGTATTATATTTGTTTATGCTGTAGAACATTTGTTTTAATGAGGCAAAGATGTGTTGCATTCTTTTATGTTGCATCTGTTTAACTCTGTGAAGTTGTGTTACTGTGCCTGTCTAAAACATCTGATGGTCTAATAAAGAACTGAATGGCCAATAGTGAGGCAGGAGAAATGATAGGTGGGGCTGGCAGGCAAAGAGAATAAACAGAAGAATAAATCTGGGAGAAAAAGAAGAAAGATCAAGGAGCAAGAAAAGAAGGGGCCAGCTACCCAGCTACACAGTCAGCCACAGAATAAGAGTGAAAGTAAGATTACAGAAGTAAGAAAAGGAAAGAGCCCAGAGGCAAAAGGTAGACAGGATAATTTAAGTTAAGGAAAGCTGGCAAGAAACAAGTCAAGCTAAGGCCAGGCATTTATAATTAAGAATAAGCCTCCATGTGTGATTTATATGGGAGCTGGATGGTGGGTCCCCCAAAAGAGTAAAGAACAAAAGAGCAAAAATAACCAACAACACTTAATTGTATCTAGCGGCCAGTCAACTGCATTCCATTGTATAGCACACATACATTATATAAGCACACAGACTATTGTTCTTACAATGTTGGAATTACCTAACAAGATAGCTTTCAGAACATACCTGCATTATCAAGCAATGTTCTTGAAATGTGTGTGTTTTCCCTGTTCCACTTTGCATTTTATAAATGGGGACACCAACTCAATAATTTGTTTGCTCTCTGCAAAATGATTTACTATTGTGAATATACATAGATAGAGTTTATTTATAGAAAAGCTTATTAATGCTTTCTTGGTTGTAAAATCCATCAAAGATTCCTAATTACTCTCTCCTCACTTCTTAATTAAGCTCTGTGAAGTTCCCATAATAGTTACTAGCTGTGAGTAAGAGAACTCTAAAGGCTACTTCAGAAACTGACTCACATACTGAAGCTCAACTTCAAGTCTCAAAGCTTAAGAGCAAAGCAAAAAATCAGCAAAAACAAAGCAGCTCACTTTTCTTTACAGATTATTCAGCCTCCACTCCCTGGATAAAATCGAGCAGAACAACATATTTAGAGACAGAATGGGCTCTGTCCTGCATGACTGTTGCTTCCCTGGTGAGTTCAAACTGTGAACTTGATCCAACCCAGAACCAGCTGGGATGAGAGTCTTAAGGTATTACCTTGATCAGATTGGTACGTGCGTGCCTCTGTGTGTGTGTGTGTGTGTGTGTGTGTGTGTGTGTGTGTGTGTGTGAAGAATCTTCATTGTTCACTGAGGCAGAAAGCCCCACCCTGAGCATAGACAGCACCCTTCCATGTGCTGAGAATTCAACTATTCTAGTGTGAAGAAAGCTAGTTGAACAGAAACAGCAAGCAGAGACCTGTGTTTGTGTTTGTTCTCTCTGCTCTCTGCTGTGGATGCGATGTTCTGATCATCTGCCTTCACTTTCTCACAGTGATGGACTCTAACCTAGACTTGTGAGCCACATAAACAGTTGCTTCTGTATGCTGCCTTCTATCAGGGTAATTGTCCCAGCAACAGGGATGAAACTAGGACACCAAGTAAGCAGTTTTTTTTTTATCATCAATCTTAATTTGCAATTGCATAATTTAAGAAGAAGTTTTATACAGAGCAAGCAGGCAATAATGAATTCAGCTCCTGGGAACCCATAGGCTAAACAAAGTAGGTGTTATGTTGTGTCATGTAACAAAAGGCTAAATGAATGTTGTCCTGGGCGGGTATGACAGCTCCACCATGTTTACAGGATTAGATTTTCAGCTTTCTTTGGAGTGTGGCTTTGCATCTTCAACAGCATATGGTGTCTTCTAAAACTCAGTCATTTGAACACAGTGCATTGAAGAAGAAGAGAGGAATAGAAGATGAAAGAACATTCCCCAGCTGAATTAAAGTGGTTTCCAGAAAACCAGCAGTGAGTTCTTATATCTTATTGTACTTCTACCACAGAAAGCAGAGTAGGAAAGTCAGTTATTGAGCAAAGGTCTAAAACTGAAATTCTGACGAAGTCTCAAACAGTTACTAGATTCAGTCACAGGCATTCAAATTCACTTTAAAAAATTCCCTACAATAAGCTTGCCTTCCTTCCTTCTTTCCTTCCTTCCTTCCTTCCTTCCTTCCTTCCTTCCTTCCTTCCTTCCTCCCTCCCTCCCTCCCTCCCTCCCTCCCT